>JACGWO010000008.1:1914556-2169752 GCA_034509735.1 Sesamum alatum | reverse complement strand
TACTGCTCTTACATCCTCATCAAGTGAGAGACCGACACGAGTGGAATAACTACTCCAGGAAAAAAGCGAAAGAGGGAAAAAGTGCGCTCCCTTCTCCTTTTGAAGAGCTAGGCTCAATATTGGTCTCAGTCAGTTAGGAGTTCCATTGATGACAGACATTCCGCTCAGCTAAGGATCTTGGTAAAGCTATTCAAATATATTCTGCATTGGACTTCAGCGTTTGGATTGTTACAACCTCTAGCAGATGGTTTGAAATTGCGGATTAGCAGCAGCAGCAAAACAAAAGACGGTTGAATTGGTCTCGGGCTGACAGCCATCTTAGTGAGGTAGTCTATTTCGTTGAGATCGATCTAGGTAGTTGATATTTCTCCTGAGAAATTCGGTTTCGGACCGCGTGCCTGTTGAAGAATGAGCCGGCGACTCATAGGCAGTGGCTTGGTTAAGGGAACCACCGGAGCCGGAGTTGCTGTCCTTCTGCCGGCCCTTACATGTAAAGTTTTGAAGTCGCTTTTGGAGATAGGGTTCGCCCGATAAGGCATAGGAGGAAGTTTCATCGAGGTGAATTTGCACTGTTTAAGTATGGCTTATGGCTATGCATTTGTCAAAATATAAAATATACAGGATAAAAAATATATTGAAGCCTTTTTAAAATAATCAATGTTACTACTGAATGTTAATTGACTGTAACGATTAAACTATTTTTAGAGTAAAAAAAAAAAGGCGGTAAACTAACAATTTAGGCCAAACTGAACGGCAATAGCCTTAAATTAGGTGAATGGTGGAAATGATGCTTTCGAGTCAATTTATGAAGGTAATCGAAGAAAAATAGGAAAGAGAAATTAGGGATTTTGAATTTTTTATGAGACAAATTGAAAATTGAGAAGTTACGGCTTGTTTGTTTATGTTATCATTTTTATTTTTTAATATTTAAAATAGTAATTAAAGTGAAAATATGTTTATTTATATGTCTTCTCATTGAAAATATATTGATTTGATATCACAGTCCAATACAAAGCATAATTTTAGTAACTAATCCAAACATATTCTCATTTCATAAAAAATGTAGATAGAATTGAAAACACATATTTCCACTGAAAATCAAATATAAAATGCCAGGTTGAACACGTGACTGGCATGTGCCTTTGACCCTATACCCCTTTCCCGAGTTGAACATGTACGTGCATTACAAGAAATATAGCATTTAACTATGATGGTTAATACTAAATAGTCGTAACAAATAGACATTGACCACGACCATGCAACGGTTGTCGGCCGTAATTTTTGTCAGGGTGGCGAAAACATTTGTCATCGCTAAAAGTCATGACAAATATTTTTACAACTTCTCTTAGTTATAGTAAATAAGTTTTTTATAGTGAAAAAACTAATTTTTGTATCGATTTTTATTTAATTATAATTAATAATAGTTATTTACCACGATTTTTAACACTAGTCATTAAAAATATAGCTAATAGTAATTTTGTTTTTAACGGTGACTAGCATGTGCATTGAATGCTAGTTTAGACCGTCAACTAGTGGCTATAGTCAGCTTGATTATTTTAAGAAAATTTGATAATCAACACTAACGAGATCGGAACATGAAGTACTAAAAATGATTTGATAACTAACTTAGAAAATCAAAAACGAAAGTATCCCTCATTTTTTGAGTTTTTATTTTTATTTTTTGAAATACTTTTATAAACAATAGGGATAATTACATTTACACCCCCTCACCTATTGTTCATTTACACAAACTATCCCTGCCTTTTGAAAAATTACAGAAACTACCCCTGGCAGCTTTTAAAACCCAAAAATACCCCTATTGATTTGGTCAAACTTTACTATAAATTTTGAAGGACAAAAATGCCCTTAGAGGTGTTTCTGTAATTATCAAAAGATAGAGGGGGTGTTAATGTAATGTCTATGAGGATGAGTAATATGACCCCATATATTTTTTCATTATTTAAATCAAACTTAAATTTAAATTTAAATTATTTTATCAATTTTTTAATTGAATCTCTATATAAAATTACAGTTTCTAATAGTTGAAATATTAAATTATTCAATTAATATATATTTCTAAAATTAGTTACTAAATTATAAGTTTAAATTAAAAACATATCATATTTGAATAAATTATTTGAAATTATTAAAATTAAAAAAATATTTATCTTCTATTTTTATTTATAACTAAAATTAATAAATTATATCAAACTTAAATTTAAGTTTAAATCATTTTATTAACTATTTTTATTGAATCTTTACATATATTACACGTTTTAATAATTGAAATATTAAATTATTCAATTAATATAATACAAAAAGTTAGTTACTAAGCTATACATTTAAATTGTAATTATCACACTTGTATAAATGATTTTAGATTCTTAAAATTAAAGATTATTTATCCACTATGTTTATTTATATCTAAATTTTACTGTGATTAATAAATTATATATATGTATATCTATATATATATATAAATATATGTATTTATACATATATAATATATGTTTATATTTTTGTACATACATATTTCGATAGCAGACGAAGGTGGCGGAGGGCGACAACGAAGGCGGGCGAAAGTGGAAGAGGGGTCGGGCGCAGACGGGGAGGCGGCGAGGAGGGCACAAGCGGGGCGGCGGGGTGAGGGATAATTTAAAAAAAATTAAAATATTTTTTAAAAAAATAAATTATTTATTTTACTAATTCTGATATCATTTATATAAAATTCATAAATTATTTTAAATTATAATATATTAATTTTAATAAAATTTAGTTATAAATAAAAATAGAGGATAAATATTTTTTTAATTTTAATAATTTCAAATAATTTATTGTATGATATTTTTTTAATTTAAACTTATAATCTAGTAACTAATTTTAGAAATATATATTAATTGAATAATTTAATATTTCAATTATTAGAAACTGTAATTTTATATAGAGATTCAATTAAAAATAATTAATAAAATAATTTAAATTTAAATTTAAGTTTGATATAAATAATAAAAAAATATATGGGGTCATATTACTCATCCTCATTGACATTTCATTAATAACCCCCTCTATCTTTTGGTAATTACAGAAACACTCCTAAAGGTATTTTTGTCCTTCAAAATTTATAGTAAAGTTTGACCAAATCAATATGGGTATTTTTGAATTTTAAAGGCTGTCAGGGGTGATTTCTGTAATTTTTCAAAAGACGGGAGTGATTTATGTAAATAATCAATAGGTGAGGGAATGTAAATTTAATTATCCCTAAACAATACCTAAGAAAAGGGTTCTGCTTTACTGATTATGGGTCAGAAAAGTAGATCTCATCGTCCATTGTGATGTAACTCCAGTGGCTGTCGGTAGAATTCTTATCTTCATTTGTATTCTGCGCAAATCATTACGATTATGTTTGATTGAATTGTTTTTTTTTTTTTGGGATTTTGATCATTAATTTATAGGAAATTCTTTCTATATATGATTTTTTTCATACAATTTTTTTTATATAAAATATCACGTATTTTTACAACAAAATATCATAAAATCTCTTAACCAAATAAAATTTTATTTTATCCCATTTTTTCGTATAAAAGAATTAGGGTAAATTATATTTATCGCCCCCTGAGGTTTGGCATAATTACAAATACCCCTAAGGTTTGTAATTTTCAAGCAAAGGCCCGAAATTGACCATGTTGTCCTTGATTCTTTTGTTAAATTATACAAAAAATTAATCGAGCCAAATTGCATTAGTAACTTCTCTGTGTACAAAACTTAAGAACATCTTCCTGCGCATTGTAATCCAAAAAAATTCAAAAAATTTTAAAAATTAAATAAAATGCATGAAGGCATTTTGGTCATTTACCCATAAAAATGGATGGAAATGAATTATTTGTTATACGATTACAAATCTCATGTGGAGTATTTATAATTTTTCAAACAACGAGGGATATTTATAATTATGTCAAACCTCAGTAGAGGTTGTTGTAATTTACCCAAAGAATTATCCTAAAACTTCCTAATTCAACTGTGTTTTCACTCTCGCCTCTTTTGGTACAATAGAGGCTTAGAAAATATTAAAATCAAACAAATCCATAAAGGCTTAAAGTGAAAATATATTTGTTTGTAGGAAGAATTATAATTTTGGTTCCTATAATTGACCACTTATTCAGTTTTGGTCCTTATACTATTGGGCTTGATAATTTTGGTCCTCAAACTGACCATTTTTAATACTTTTTGTCCATGCCGTTAATTCTAGCGTTAAAATTGACGAAAATCAGATTTGGAGGGTTAAAAACTTTCCTTTCCCGCCGTGGGGCTTGGTTGCTTCATTATATCCTTTAGAAACACCATCTTTCATCATTTTTGTTCAAGCTAGAAGATTTAGTTGAGAAAGAATTGGGGAAAAAAATGAATTCAAGCTATAACACTAATTTTTCTACTCATTCTAAAAACTCCTCACAACCTCAGTTTCCATTATTTTACAATTGTGTATTTATGCTTTCACTGTTAATATTATGGACTCCTCGGAATCAGGGTAGAAGATTTACAAAATTATGGTTTAAGATTTGTAAAGTGCTCAACTTATTATGTTGGCTTTTATTTCGATTTTTTGGTGTTATTTTTATTTTTATTTTTTATTTTAGAAAAAGGGATACTTTGCCAAACCCATTTTGGTCTCTTCTCTCAACAATAAACGTCTTAAATTTGCATAAAGCAGGGGGAATGAGTTCATTTGGACTAAAGCTTGAAGAAGACCAACAAATAGGAGGAAAAATGTTTCTTTTAACTCAAAATAGGCTAGACGTGCACGAAAGGTGTCAACTCCGCTAAGTTTAACAGCCCACTAAAGGAAAAGACCGAAATTCCATAAAAGTAACAGTTGAGGACCAAAACTGCAATCCCAAACAGATTGAGGACTAGAAAGACATAATTGGTTATATTTGAGGATCGAAATTGTAATGATCTCATTGTTTACTATATACACGCAGGGACGAGATGCTACGACAACTAATTAATAAATATTTATTTTGTCACAATGATGAGTTCTATGGTTTTTAATAATTACTATTATTTTATAAAAATTGTTATCGCAAGAATTAGTGACAAAATAAATATCCACAAAGTTATTATCGAATACAATTAGTGACTAATATATAGTAACAACCTAGTGAAAATAAATAATTGTTGTTACTACATTATGTTGTCACTATAGATATGTCACTAATTGTACTTAGTAATAATTTCATACACAATTTTTGTCACTAATAACTACTATATACTGACAAGATAAAAAAAATATTGTCACTAAATATATATTTTTAGTGACAACTTTAAAATTGTTATTTGATATTTTGTCACTAATATCTTATTTTCTTGTAGTGAAGTGCTTAATATATATTTCAAACTAAATTTTAAAATTTATTTTTTCATATTTTATTATTAATATTATCTTTTGTTGTAATGACCCGTCATAACTGGACATGAATAATTCCTGAATAAAATTATTATTGCTAAATTTTTCTATTTTTTTTTTTTTTTTTTTAAAAAGTGTAGCTACACATTCTAGAAACATTAATTGCCCTTTTCTCACTCTCATCCAAATTGAGATAAGAAAATCACGTGGTCCTTTTATACTTTATATATTTTAGTCACAATATTCTAGAATGCACTTTTAACTAGATCTTTTGACTTCTATATTATGTCTTTTTCTTAAAGTAGTAATCACCACTCTCTCCTTTCTATTAAAGATACACAAAGTTTTCACTTTGTTCACATTTTTCATACATCTATATTAAATTAAGCTCCAAATATTAATATGTAACATTCTAGACCAAACTTTCCACTTTTGTTCATAATTTAAGTAGGGAAAGAATGTAGCCGATGGTAACTTGTTCGATTGATAAAATTGAGGAGGTCATGAGTCTAAGTTTTGCGAATGTGGTTGTACGTATATTTTTATATATAGTATATTGTTGATTTTTCAATTGCCTTATTTGAACGCATTTGTTTATTTGAATTGTTGATGCATTAAATCCCTTTTAGTTCACCTGCACTAACAGAGATTTGTAAGAATAATACTAAGCTAGGTGGGCTCTGGTTATAGCCAGCTTCGCTAATACCTGAATCAATAAAGTCGATTTGAAGTTCAAAAATATTTCAAATAGTAAAAAGATGACTTGCATTTGGGGTTGTATATCTATAGGAATGATCGACTTGTGCAATTCATCATGATCCGTTAAACAAATTTTGATTGGGACGATGTCCACTATAAAAATAAAAGATAATATTAGCGAAAAAAATTAAGTGATAGGATTAAACAATTCTTATATGCATTAATTAATAAACAATATTATTTTCTCATTATAATTATTTTCATAATTTTAATAGCGATAATATTTAAGTAAATGTTCTCCCCATAAATAATTAATAAAAAATGAATAAAATTGTTATTATGGTTAATTAGTAACACATATATACAATGAAATACGGTGATAATAAATATAATTATCACTATGTGTGCTGTTGCGCTGAGGAGGCCTAGCTTAGTTGGCGAAGCTGAGGCCCCATGATCCTAGAGGTCATGGGTTCAAACTCCTGCGTGGGTTGATGTTATTTCTACTGTATAGTATGTATGATTTGTTGCGATTAGGTGTTAGTTTATATGATATTATTAATTTGATTGTTTGTAATTGTCTTTGTTCGATATGTATGATTTGTTGCGACTAGGTGTTAGTTTATATGATATTATTAATTTGATTGTTTGTAATTATCTTTGTTCGATATTGATAGCCGATATGACAGAATATAATCATTTGACTTTTGACTAATATAATTCATCACTTTCAATTAAAAAAAATATATATTTGAACTGTCGTTTTTTTTTTTTTTTTTGAGAAGTTTTATTGTAACAATTATCTTGGAGTAATTTAGACATTTTAAATGATATCTAGCGACTGTTTTGTTGTTTCTCAAAAATTTAAATATTGTGATTCCAAAGTTGAAAATTAAAAAAAACAAAAAAACAAAAAACAATGAGTTTAAATTCATCGCTTTCAATTTTAAAAAAAATATTTTTACTGTCGGTTTTTTTTAAAGAAATTTTTGTTGTAACAATTATCTTGGAGTAATTTAGACATTTCAAATGATATCTAACGACTGTTTTGTCGTTTCTAAAAAATTTAAATATTGTGATTCCAAAGCTGAAAAAGAAAAAAAAAACAAAAAAAAAAAAACAACGAGCCTAATATGAACTCTGATTATAGGTATGGGACCGTATGGTACGTGGTTGAGGATGTATGGACCAACTACTCAAAGTTGTCCTGCGCAAAAAACGAGCACCATCTTCAATAATTGTCCTCTTTTTATTTTATTTATTGTAATAATTAATTTAATATTTTAATAAATTAATACATCAACATATTCAAGAATAATAAAATCAATTACAATAAACTCATTAAAATACAATAAATACTTACATGTTCCGTGATTTTTGAATCCATAATATTGAATTTATTTTTAAAATATCAATTTTAACCATTAAATTAAGATATCATCGATAATTGTGCTCTTTTTTTTTTTTTTTCAAGACATTGAATGTAATGCCTCTCTATTAAATTATAGGTATTGATTGTTCCAAAAGGGAGCGTGTAAAGATACATGATATAATAGTCATAAAACAGGGAAATTATTGAACTCAATTCAATCTATACCATTTAATAAAATATGTGAGTTCTTTTCTTTTGTATATTTTAATATAATAATACACTAAATATAAGAATATGATTTTTTTTGTCATTATTAAGTATCATGGTTAAAAGTAAAAAACGATGGCGCATATTAATTAACTACAATTGCGCAACGGGCCACAGAGGGTTCTACGTGTAATTATATACACAACCTTAGTGGAGGATGGTGTAATTATCCTTAGTTTTAATGTATTTTTTATTTTCATTCAATATACATACACTACTTATACAAAATCTTTTTTGAATAAAATAAAGAATATAAATTTAGTACACGTAATTTATGTATACTAAATAAAATAAAATAAAAAGAATAATAAAATAAAAAATAAAAAATTCAATTCGTAATATAATTACGTAAAAAGGAAAATTTCAAGCAACCTCCCTGTGATATTGATGAGTAAATTACCCCTTATGAAAAATAAAATGACAATTTACCTCCTTATATTTTTAAAATGAATCAATTTACCTTCTGGTGTTCTTTAAAATGGAGCAATTTACCTACCTAGAACACAGGAAGATAGATTGCTATTTTTCTTTTTTTATAGGAGAATAATTTGCTTATTTACAATATCACAGTGAAAATAATTGTATTAAATCATTACCTAAAATTACGCGTTGGGACAACTAAATGTGGAATTTGGGTCTTGGCGTTTTGATTCACTCAAAGCTTTTGTGCACAATTGAAAAGGTACGTAATCGCACACTTTCCACAATTAGATGATTGACACTTTGTTGAAGAGAAGGCAATTTTTTTTATTTATTTTTTAATTCTATCTAAATTAATTGTTTTCTATATCCGAAGAAAATGTAAGAAAAAGAACAAACATGTGGTCCATTACCTGACCTACACTTTCTACGTGTACTTTGTCCATCTTAAGTCCTGTTAGAATTTGCACCTTTGGGCATGTTTACTTAAAAAATATAATTAATAAGAGATGTGATTGAATATATGTATGGTATGATTATTTAATAGTTATATTTTTTGATTATTTCAATGTGATTTAAATGAGTGATTATTAGTCCAACATAGACTAATCACGTGAAATAAATATGCCTTTAGTGTTCGTTTATTTCTGATGTGAGTTATTTGGGTAACATGATTGATTATTAATAAAAAAGCGATAAGAAAACTCGGGATTAAAAATATGTTGTTTATTTTATTAGATTAACAGAGGTGTGTTATAATCAGATACGCGTTTACTTTGACTTATTAAATGTTGGTTTTTTGGAAAATCACCTTTTTACTCTCGCAATTGTTAGCTCATTTATTTTCTGGCACTCGCTATGGATGCTCGCCGTGTAACACGCCAATTTCTGGGTGTGGGCATTTGGGCAAAATGTCTAGGCAAAAATGGGGACAAAGTGGTCATTTTTCTCCTTGTCCTGAATGGGCTACTAGCCCAAATAACTAAACAACCCTTATTGGCCGGGTTGGACAATGGAAGCAAAATAATGTTTAGGCCCGGGCCTTGTACTAATCCCAAGCCCAATTTCTGCAAAGGAAACAAGGTACAAGCATTTATTAACTATCTTGTAATAGACTTACGTCAAAATCTTGTATCAGATAAATAATATAATTTTTCGATTACTGTTAAAAGAAAAAACAAAAAAAACCTATCTTGTTCAGTCTTGTAACCCAATGTAAACAAACACTTAGTAAATATAGTCATTCTTTCACTCCGCCATTAGAAAAACTAACGGTAGAACCTATGTGATCTTCATACGACCGTTAGCTAGTGATTTTAAAGAGGAAAAATAATTTACATGATCTTCACGTGTAAAAAATTCAAATCAATAGTCACAATAGTAAAAAAATTCTAAACAGGCAAACTTTTGGGTGCTAAGATCCATTCTATATGTTCAATGGTAAGGATATTTCTTTTTTTCTTTTCTTTTTCTTTTTATGGGCTTTGATGAGTTGTACCTTACACATTGACAGCCCTATAATATTTTCTCATAAATAGTAAACCCTACATTTCTTAGAGTAATTCTAAAATTAAGGTCTAAAAGATGGGAATTGATTTGCAAACCAGAAAAATTAGACTGTTTATGTTTAATAGATTTTTTTGGTCCGGGTTGGGGGATTCTTAAGAGAGAATGATATAAGAGAATTTGGGATCTTTAAGTGGACTGAAAGGACAATAAATCCTAACTAGTTATTGACCCGTGCGTTGTATGAACATATAATTTTTGGATTAAAACTATGTAATATTTAATATTAATTATTTAATTTTATTAGAAGTAGTTAATGTTATATATATTGAAATATTAACTGCATTGACATTTTATTGGTTGTAACATCTGTATATAAAGTTTTCTTTTTATTTTTAGATAATGAAAAATAAAATAAAAATGATAATTAATTAAAAAATTCATTGATGTTCAATATCGTAATCCAAGAATAAGCGGATAAACGTAAAAGTTCAAAATTCTTGGCTAAATATGTGTTAAATGGTTCAAAATAAAAATATTGCATCATATAAGTTCGTATGAGTACATTATTTACAAAAAGAAAAATCTTCAAATTAAAATTATAGACACGTGGGAGGGTAGTCATTTTAAATAATATATTATGATTGTGATTATGATTTCATTTGCGGGAAGTTTTTAATATCTCATTTCAATTTTTTTTTGACAATACTTAGTCATTGTTTAATTAACAATAATTTTTTTAATATGTCTTCTAATTTTGACTCATTGTTTACTTAACAATAGTTATCTAAAATATTGAATTTTTTAAATTTCAATGTCAAACTTTTTAAATTCATTGTTTTGAAGTTCAAGTAAACTTCAATATATATATATATATATATTTCATTTCAATTTAAAAAATTCAATATTTTAGTCAGTTTGAAATGAAATATTAAAAACTTCCCATAAATGCAAATTTTGACATTGAAATTTAAAAAATTCAAATTTTTAGCCAATTATTGTTGAATAAATAGCGTGTCAAAAATTGAAGATAAAATAAAACTTAAATATGATTTAAATCACCTTAAAAGTCATAATCATTAATCATTAGAACTATATTACTATATGTCTATTATAAAATAAATATGAAAACCATCCTACATGGAAGAATAGACAAAATGTAACTTATCCACCTCTTGTTCTTTTACACAAATCAGCACTGTCTTTTGAGAAATTACATAAACCACCCCGAACAGTCTTTAAAATCCAAAAATACCCTTGTTGACCGAGTCAAATTTTAATATGATTTTTCAAGGACAAAGATGCCCTCGGGGGTGTTTCTGTAATTACCAAATAATAGAGGGGTATCAAAATAATATTTATGGGGATGAGTAATATGACCCATACACTTTTATTTTATTATTTATATGACTTTTTAATTTCAGATAAAATTATTTATTAACTTTTTAATTTGAATATCTATATAAAATTACAACTTTTAATAATTAAAATATTAAATTATTCAATTAATATATTAATAAAAATTAGTTACTAAATTACAAATTTAAATTAAAAAATTATCACACTTGTATAACAAAAAGTGAATGCTAGTAAAATAGAACAAGCTAAACAATTTAAGGTAAGAGTGATGGGCACTCATTTGGACCAGGTGTAGGAATTTTAGAGATAATCAAAGCAAAAAATCAAGGATGGAATATAATTAAGTAGATTCATAATACTTCACAACAATAAATTCAACGTTAATTAAGAAAAATAGTATATACAACTATTCTCACCTCTCCTAAGTATAAAAATAAATAATCTTCCACTTTTCACCTCATTATTCAAATACGCACTAAAAACCCCTCTAAATTTTTATTTTTATTACTGACTTAAATATCATAATTTTATCACGTGAATATTCTGAATAGCCTTAACTTGCATTGGTATTAATTATATCAATATATTTGAGACTATATCTAATTATACAGATGCTCTTTATTTCTATAGAATTATAGGTAAATTTTTTGAAGGAGTGTTAACGTAATGTATTTTAGAATTGTCAGTTGAAAAATTACAAATACACTCTTGGGACGGTGATAATATAATGCGCCTCACGAGGTGTCTGTACAAAATTTCACCACTTATATTTATAATTGCAACTACCAGCTCAAAAGGTATTTATAATTTACAAAAAAAAAAAAAAAAAAAAGAAGAGGGTGTTTGTGTAATTTAGCGTAATCCCACAAAGTGTCGATTGTAATTTTCCCAATCGAAAAATTTATATCAGTAACATAATCAAGAAAAAAGAAGAAGATCAAAGAAACAAGAATGTGGGCATTTTCATTCTCCTGAACACAATCACCTCCAGAGAACCAGGAGAAGTTCCGATGATATACCGACGCGTAAGACTCCGACAACCACGACAAAGCAAGCGCCTAACATGTCTCCCGGCCAAGAAATTGGCAGCATGCACAATTCCATCGCATTTGCTGCACAGAAACGCACCATCTGCTGCGCAGTAGACTGAAGCATCCGAGCGGCATAGCTCGCACGAAATCTCTTTTCTCGGCCGCCTGCCCTTCCAACAACAACCTAATTGCCTTTCGTCTTCTCTAATTCTTCTACACATTTTTAATTTCAAGCCTAACTTTGGAAGAGAAAATGTGGGTATTTATACATATAAATTAATATGAGTGCTGCTGGCTGGCTATAAATTATAAATTAAGAGAAAAAAATTGTGTGCCTTGTAATTTGCTTTTTGCATAATGTGAGTGATGTGAGAATATATATATAAGTGACAAGTGGTAGGTCATCTTTTGATGCTTTCTCTGGCCATGTTTGAGTATCCATCCTAATACTTTCATTATGTTGACTTGTTTTGTAATCTTAATTAAACTTCGTACCTACATTCAAATTATTCGAATTATGGTGTTTGTTAGGATTAATTATAATTTTAGTTCGGTAACTTATTAATATTTTAATTGGGTCCTATAAATTTTTTAGTTTCGTGAATTCAGGATAGATATAGTCGGATTTTTCCACTATTTGTCGGATTTCTCCCAATATGGCCGATGAGTGGCATGTGCCACTCACGTGTTTGTTTAAAATTGTGGAAAATCATTCTTTGGGTGTTTCTTTTTTTTTTTTTTTATATTAGGATGGCATTAATCAACCAAGAAGATGGTTAGTACGTCCGATGAATTTATAACAGTAACATGAGCTACACATGCCAATTTTCAGCCATCTGGGAAAAAAGACAGTACTAAACAAGGGAAAAATCCGGGCGTAATTATAAAACTTTATAGGACAAAATTACAACTCTAACAAGTTACAGGATTAAAAGGTTAAATTATCAAAATTACGGAACTAAAAATATAATTTTATATGCCGTTGGTTGCATTATTGTTATATTTTATTTAAGGTTAATTACATTTGGATTACGTAAAGTGGCAATCATTTATGTGTACCTAGCAAAACTTCTCAAATTTTTGTAAAATATGAGAAGATTTTAGCCACAAAACGTCTTTCTCGAACATACAACATTAGCCACGAGAGTAACTAGTGGTAAAAAATAAAAGGAGATATAGCTTTTAATTTATTATTTTAAACAAGGATGCATATTAGGAATTAAATCTCATTTTTCAAAATAAAATATTATCTTCGGACACTCTAAATCGTGGGTGCTCTCAGACCAAAAATAGTGTTTAAACTGTTATTCAACTAGTTTGATTAATGCAATAAGGAACAGTGGCAACTGTGTGTGGGATAAAGTGAGTGAGTATTTGTACTAAAAAAATATAATTTTTTTGTTATAGTTAATTATTATGGTCCAAGAAAAAAAATCATGAAAAATATAAATTAACCATGACTTCGTAATGACAAAATTAGCCGTTGTTTATTCAAGCGAGGCCAAAACATCAATCATAGCTAACACCATGACAAATACTTTGACCATAGTTAAAAACCATAACAAATGTTTATTAATTGCGATAAACATTAAACTTTTTGCATTATTTTTGTTTTATTGTTATTAATGTTATTAAATATTAATTTATCATAATTTTTAAGACGTGGTCCTTTATAACATAGGACAAGAGAATCGTGTTAAGTAATTTTGACAAGATAAAAGGAATACTTGACAAACTTTATGAGATTCTTGAAGGGGTATTATGAGCCATAATTTTGTGTGTTAACCAATGAATCCTTGTCCGAATGGTGAGGTTGAGGTCCCACAACTAAGAGGTCGTGGGTTCGAGTACTATGAATGTAGGGAGTCGTTTAATTTATAGGATAATTGTATTATTCATTTGATTGGTGTTGGTAGATGTGAATTTGTTATTATACCGTGAATTGAATAAATGTTGTTATACTGTGTACTGTATATTGTAATAGTAATTGATCACTTTAAAAATATTATTATACTTTCAAATTAATAATTAATCGTTCGTTATAAAAAAAATAAAAATTGTGTGTTAGAGTGGTTACAAAGTCAATTTTTGGTTTACATGTATGGACTAATGTATGGCCCAAAATTTGGGAAAAGAATTGATTTGACCCTTTCTCATAATTCCTTAGAAACTACTACCACATTATGAAATTATATTGGTACGTGTTGAGAAAATAATGGTTGCAATTGCCCATCATATCATGTACACACACCTACACAATTTTGGCTTGTGAAGCAAGCTCCTTTTTATGTTTGTGGTTAACATTTGAGAACTGTATCTCTAGGGCTCTCTCATTTTCTTTCAGCTCTACACATATTTGATTTTCGCTAAAATTATATTTTTAGTCCTGTGAATATAGGTCGTTAATAATTTTGATTATTAAGTTACTTCATTTATATATTTAGTTTTTTTTTTTTTGACGAATTTAGTGTTGAACATCTCACATTTGGTCCTTCTTTGACAAATTTAGTCCTATTTTGGCAATTTTAATACTATTCTCACTCAAGTGAATCTCATTTTTTGTCCTGTAACTATATGTTGTCAGGATCAAATTTGTCAACACATGACTAAATTTTCCAAAAAAGAACCAAACCTGATACGTGTTGGACTAAATTCATCAGAAAAAGGACTAAATGTGTAAAAGAAGTAAATTACAGGACCAAAAATATTAATAACTTAAAGTTACAAGACTAAAAATATAATCTTGTCTTGTGATGAATTTTTGGGTGGTTATGGATTATAAGTGAAAAGTTGTATTTTTTGACTTATAATTTGGATTCTTTTCAATTTCATTAATTACGTTATTTTTTAAAATATAGTCTTGTAATTGGCAAAAAATCTTGTCTTCAGTTATTCTACCAATTTACGTTAGGTAGTTGACGGAAAAAATAATGTGTAAAATTGGCATATTTTAATAGGCCAATTTATATGGTGTCTCTAAAATAAATAAATAGATATATTATAATTTGGACTGGAGCAACTTTATATTAACATCAAATTACATGATGAAGACTAGAAAATTTATTACGTCAACCGACTCGAATGCACCAGTTATCAACCTCAATCTCCCCGGCATGCAAGAATGAAATTACTATATTAAAATATCATATATAAGCAGTTTAAATATATCAATCATAACAAATTTAATACTTTAATAAAAATTTATAAATGTTTCGAAACATGCAATAGATAACAATAAAAAAATAAGAAATAATTATATAAAATATATAAATACTAGCATATAAAAAGTAATATATAATTTCTTTTAGAATATAGAGATATATTTTTGCTGCTAATATTCCATATTGAGGTCAATGTCAATATTAATTATATTCTTCTTGAATAAATAAATTATATTAATTAAATGTCGGTATTTTTAGGTAACCTTTTATATAGAAAAGAACTATTATAATATATTAGTTGTTTGAAATTATTTAGTACATCAATACAAACATTATGCACACTCAATTTATATACACACACAGAAACATGAATGCAACATAAGCAACATGGAGAATGTAGAAAAATACATTTGTTAGTGAAGTTCAGTAATTATTTACTCCAAATCATTCAATATAATATATAGATATTAAGATAATTATGATCGGTTACAAGGATTATCCTCCACCTCGTACTGATCTTAAGTCTTTCATACTACGCTCAACCCTGAAACGATTTAGAACACAATTAGAGGCATCGGATCGTACCCAACCCAACGTGGCCACTCCGACTCTCAAATCAGTGATACGGTCAGACCCAATCTGCTATCCACTAATCCTACTTGGGCCTTGTTTAGTCATAAGTTCTCAAAGTCAGTTGATAGCAGATTGGGCCTGACCATATCAATCAGCTAACAGATTGGATAGAATGATCGTATGAATCAGAATTAGGTCTTATGTTGCAGTGTGAGATGTATTTAAAAAAGTTGTTCAATTCAATTGTAGGGACATCTGGAGCAGCTCAGATTGCTCATGTGTTCCTTAATTTAGGGCTGCTCTTTCTGGTTTGGCCCATTGGGTTCCGACACTCATTAGGCAATTTGACTGACTTACAGGGATTGTCTTGTAATTGCACATTTGTCCTCCATCGAATTGAAAAGGTCAACGCATCCATCCATCTATATTGTTCACCACTATACTTATCAAACTTAGTATTTAGTTTTTATTGAATATTTCTTGGCAGTTCATGTTGCGAACTAATAACGTTTTCTGTTTAGTTGACCAAGCTTCTGAAAACTTGGATTAATTTAAGGGTTAATTACACTCACCTCCCCTACTATTATATATGGGAATATACAAATTCTCTTCTTTTATTATGAAAATTACAAATTGCTCCTTCAGCTAACAATTGTTAGTCAAATTTAATAATAAATGCTTAAATGATCATTTTGCCCTCATTTTTAAAATTGAAAATAATTCAATAAAATTAATAATAGAAGTATTTTTTTTATTTTCTTTAAGAAGGAAAAAAGTTTTTTTTGGAATAATTTTAAAATATACTTATGTCTTCATTTTTCTAAGAATTGTAACGTATAGAACTTTAAGAATTAAAATACACTAAAATTGACTTGTTTATATTTTCATTCGGCATAGTAAAATTGGCTAAAAATAATGGAATTTGCCTCAATATTTTTACCATTTGAGTAATATAAACTCTATTTTATTACTTGCTATAAAATAATATAATTTCAACAAAATTTGCAAGCTTTTATGATTGTTAGGAATAGAAATTAATGTCACAACTTACATATACCAAATATTTTATTAAAAAAATATAATAAAATAATATACTAAAAGTTACCAGTATACAACCTTATTAACTTTAAAAATAATAAATTATCCCTTAAGGGTATTTAAGTCATAGAAAATAGAGTAATTTAGGTTGAGGGTATTATACGAAGTTTAGATGAATTTTTTTTTTATGACATCAACGAAATCTATTAAGTTGGCGAACGGAATGGGCAATTTGTAAGGTGGATATATTTAGAAGGAAAGTTTATGTAATTTTCATAATAAGAAGGAAAAATTTGTATATTTCCATAGTAATAGGGGAGGTCAGTGTAATTAACCCTTAATTTAATTGAATTATTATTGGTGTCCTCAAGATTTGAAAGGTCCAGAATTCATGACCTTCTTTTCCCCCAAGAGAAATGGTTGATTGCTTGATTTTATATATTATCTATACATAGATTAAGATATATATATATATATAAGGGCTAATATTACATTTAGACTCATTTTAAAAATATAAAATTATATTTACATTTCTCCAAGGAGGTTCTAAAATTACACTTACACCCCTTAAGAATTCTTTGTTTACAATTGACCCTCTATCGTTAGATTTGGAAAGAAAAATACTGTCGTCAACAAAAAATTGGGTAAAACTCTGAATTTTATCCCTCATTCAACATTCTTCTAGTAATATTTTTATAAGTGTAATGGGTTAAATGTAATATATATAAATTCAAAATGGTGTAATTATTGTAATAAAATATTATTCCCAAATGATGTCTAACTATTAAAATATTCATGACAAAGTAATGTATGGTACTTTATATGGAAGGCTTAAATGCATTTTTGTTCCTATAAATTAGGTCATTTGACATTTTCGTCCTCTAACTTTCGATGATAGCATTTTGGTCCTACATCTTTATATTTTTCACAATTTCAATAATTTTTTTTGCCGAAGTTTATCGCCACCGACGAGAAGGCTCCGGCAAAAAAAAAGGACCAAATCGCGAATATTAAAAAGATGCATGACCAAAATGTTACTCTAGAATAAATGATAAAAATACTAACAAAAATGAGCCAATAGAAAAAGTAATCCCAATTTTAAAAAGTCATCTGAGATACACATGCATTTTTTCGATAAGAAATGCAAACTTCGGTGAGAAAAATGACTTAAATCATAAAAATTAAAATGACGTGGGAGGTTTTTTTTTTAAGTTTTTAACCTTAGGAGAGTATTTAATTTCAATATAGAATAATTAATTACACTTTATGTTCTTACAACTTCGCTAAAGAAATCCAGTATATATATATATATATATATATATCCAACATTTGATTGAATCTTTAGGTTCCTTCTGGAAAAACAATTCATCACTTCCACAGAAGTTTCCAAAGAACAAAAATCTGAATCTTGAACATATCCTTCTACTTGACAATAGAACAAGTCCACATTTTCAACTCAAGACCATTCAACTCTAAACTTTCACAAATATCAACTCACACACACACACACACATATATATATATATGCAGTACGTAACCCTAATCCATTCATGATCATTGATCAAGATCAACTCAAACATGGCTTTCTCCCTCCATCTCCCACTCCTAATCTCTTCTCTTCTCATCCATACCGCCATTTCCGCAAGCCCACTTTTCAGCATCTGCTCCAACTCCGACAACTTCACCGCCAACAGCCCGTACGAGAAAAACCTCATCAAACTCCTGGGTGACCTGTATTTCAAGACCCCTCCAACCGGGTTCGGGCTCGGGTCATCGGGCCAGGGCTATGACCCCGCATACGGGCTCTCCCTCTGCCGCGGCGACGTCCCAGCAAAGGACTGTGGGGCCTGTGTTGCCGAAGCAAGCGACGAGATCGTCAAACGTTGTCCCAACGACAGAGGGGCGATCATATGGTACGACAACTGCTTCTTGAAATACTCAGACAGTGATTTCTTCGGGAAGATCGACGGCCAGAACAGATTCTACATGTGGAATCTGCAGAACGTGAGCATTGATCCGGAAGTATTCAATCAGCGGACTAGAGGGTTGTTGAGCGAGCTGTCGGAGAAAGCGAGTAAAACGGGTAAAATGTATGCGAAGGGGGAAGTTGAGGTTGCAGGATATCAGAAGATCTACGGCATGGCTCAGTGCACCAGGGATCTGTCCACCGCTGATTGCAAGAAATGTGTTGATGATGCTGTGAGTGAGCTCCCGAGGTGCTGTGGAGGGAAACAAGGTGGGAGAGTTGTTGGTGGGAGTTGTAGCATAAGATATGAGATATATCCATTTCTCAATCTTTGAAATTATTGAGGTTTAAATATACATATACTATACTATTATAACAAAATAATATATGTGGGGAGATTTTTGTGTATGATAATTTGATTGAAATTTTGAAATAAATTGTATTGGATTATATGTATATGAGTGGGGAGTGTACTCTTTCAATAAAAGGTTTATTGTTTTAATTTCTCTCAATTTTCTTTTTTGCTAATAGGGATAATTACACCACATTTTCTTGAGATTGGGTATAATTAAACGTAGACTCATGTGTTTTCAAAAATTATATCTAACATATCTGATGTTTGTTTTTCTCTAATAAATAGGTCTATTTGTTAATCAAAATTCACATAATTTGTTGATATTAACAAAAAGAAAAATTGAATGAAAGTCGATATTTACCATCGATTAACTTATTACTGACTATTGCAGGTTAAACAAATCTTTTCTAGCTAAACCACCCTTATAAGAGTGAAGATATATCTCCTCACATACCTTAACGTGTAAAGATGTATAAGAGCAGTTTGGTCATAAAATGATTCATTTGACCTGCAGTACGGCACTAGTAAGTTGATTGGGGGTAAATATGGATTTTCATTCAATTTTTTTGCTAATATCAGCAAACTTGGCTAGTTTTGACTAATAGAGGGACTTAATTATTTGTTAGACAGAAGCATACTTCAGAAGTATTAGATGTAATTTTTCAAACCTAAGGGGGTCTACATATAATTACATGACCAAACCTCAGGGATAGGCAGTGTAATTATCCCTTGTTAATAATTATACTTATATCATGATGCATGAACATGCACGGCTACACGGACACAACGTGACACAAACACAGCAATACAAAAAATTTCAAAAGTTCAGGATACAACACAGCACTGACACATCTACATATAATACATATTTTATTATATATATTCTCAATTTTTCATAAAATTAAACTATACAACATGATAAATATTAAGATAAAACATAAAATAGGCATTTCATATATCTAAGTTTTAAATCAAAAATACATGGCCTTTTAGTTTTTATTCAATCTTAGCCGTAACTTTTTGAAATTAAATTAAAGAGCTTTAATATTGCTCGTCGAGTGAAAGAGAAGATAGAGGTGGGTTGGGGAGGGGAAGGGGAGGGGTTGAGTGTTTTTAAAAGTGTGTAAAAACAAATTAATAAAGTTGTCATCAAGTCTTTTTTAATAGTTTAAATTCAAATTTGTAAGCAGATTGTATGGTGCAAAAAAAATGTCATTGGCATTTAAGGAGCTAATTGCGATTTTAGTCTTCATAGCATAAAGTCTTGTGCAAAATATAGTCTCCTACTTTCATAATAATCAATTCAGTCTTGTAACTTAATAATGTGTGTAAAAAATGTACCATCGTTAAATGTTTTACAGAATGTCCATGTGATGTTTACGTGGTCATTAAGTCCAACTCATCAAATATTGATCCCACCGTTTAAGTTGCAATTTAGTCCGACATTATTAGATAATTTACATTATTGGTCCTTAAATACAACTTTTGTCATCTTTTTTTCTGATTAATAAAAGATGGTTTTCTATTAATAATATCTTGGCATGTTGGTTAAGGTTGAGGTCTTATGACCGTACAGATTTTCCATGAATACGTGGGATAATAGTCTACTCACTACAAGAAATAGTTTAATAACAACGAAAAAATTTATTGCTGAAATCAGCGTCGAGTTAATTAGCAAGTAAAATTCTCGTTGTTACTCTACACTCCTTGATATATATTTTAAACAGATCGTTACTAAATTTGTCAGCAAGTAAAATTTTGTTGCTAAATTCAGCAAGTAAATTTCTTGTATTAAATAACATAGATCAGCAACGAAAATTTTACTTGCTAATTAGCTCGACGGTGATTTTCTTTCGTTGCTAATGAGGGATATTCTTGTAGTGACTTATGTATACTACGATTGTTTGTGTACTGTTATAGTAAGGGTTGTTTAGATTTTATTTATGTAATATTGTTGATCAATGTACAATTGTTGTCATTGTCTCTATTAGAGATTGATAGCCGACAGGATTGGATGTAATCGATTTAGTTCAATCAATAATATTCATCGCTTTTATTTAAAAAAAAATTAATACTTTTGGTGACAACTTCATTTACATAATTTATTTGGATAAATTATGTCGATACCCTCAAGATTACGTCAAAATACATAATATTTTTTTGCCTTTTATAAAATTACAATTACACTCTTTCAATTTTCTGTTGTTATTACAAGTATATTTTGTATTCAATAGTAAAATTTTACAAACACCCCTAAGGGACTAACACTTCCTAAGGGGGTATTTTTATAATTTTGTAAAAAGTAAGGTACTTCGGTATTTGAATAAATTATATAGATTCCACCTAAAGTTATATCAGAATACACAAATAGTTTATATCTTTTAAAAAATTACAATTACACTCCTTAAAATTATAGTTGTAATTACAAACACATTTCATATTCAATTGCAAAAGTTTATACAAACGCAACTTAAGATATCAATGTAATTTAGTCTTATTATTAAAAAATTGTTAAACATATTTTTTTATGATTAGTTATTTTTCTATATTATTAGTCAAAGCTACTTGCGCCACAAAGTCAGCTGAAGCATTTAATTAATTCTCAGCCGCAAAATTTATTTCAGTCAATATAATTGACAATCCTAAGAAGACCCACTTTAATTTGTCAGTATGAACTATTCCATTCTCATTGTTGTACTTGACTGCGGCATGCATATTTATTGTCCAACAGCTATCTTATCAAAAATTTTAAAATTTAAGTCGTTAGAAAAAAAATTATTTAATACTAATATTTAATATACTTTTTACACGCAAATCCTTATTTAATATCATTATCTTAATATTTAGGAATAATTATACTCCACTCCCCTGAGGTTTGGTGTAATTACATGTAGAGACCCGCTGTAATTACTCTCGAGATTTGCTCCTATCTAACAAACAGGTCCCTCCGTTAATCAAAATTCACCAAATTTGTTGATATTAGCAAAAAAAATTGAATTAAGGCAATATTTACCATCGATTGACTTACTATTGGCTTATTGTAGATCAAACGAATCTCTTTATGACCAAACGACCCTTATATATCGTCATACGATAATGCATGCGAGAAGGTATATCTTCACCGTTATAAGGGTGGTTTAGTCGTAAAAGATTTGTTTGACCTGCAATAAATCATTAATAAGTCAATCGAGAGTAAATATCGATTTTCATTAAAAAAAAATTGTTAATATCGGTAAATTTGCTGAATTTTACTAATGAATGAACCTATTTGTTAGACAGAAGCAAACCTTATGAGTATTAAATATAATTTTTTAAACTATAGGGGGTTTACGTGTAATTATATCAAACATCATGGAATGAAAGTGTAATTATCCCTAATATTTATAATGGTCAATATTCGTTACTAAACAATATTCAACAAAAACAATAATTTTTAATTTACTGAATTCATTAATTAATCGAAGTTATATATCTAATTTTTTGGACTTCATTAATTAAAATAAAGTTTATGACTTGTACGCAAGATTCAGGTTCTAGATGTATTCATTATTATTAGCACTTTGACTTTTCGTGCAAAAAGGTAAAAATTTTATTTTTGTGTTTGGCTAATGCTTAACAATTAGTATATATATGTAGAAGAAAAAATACTTTATTGTGATAAAATTTATAATATATATATATATATGTGTGTGTGATATAATAATTTGATTTTTGCATGTAGTAGCGGTTTTATTTAGAAAATTGTCTACTATATAATTTATTGATACTAAATTGTCCATTTTTATTAGATAGAACTCAAAACAACAAATACATCAAAATTTTAATGTCTTCAACCTTCTACAAAATTAAAATCAGGGAATTTTAATAAAATAATATATTAACCAATTTTACTCCATTTACTTTGGAATAATACTTCAAATATGGTTCACTCAATCATATTTTTTTGATTTTTTTTTTATTATACCCGAGTAATGCTCAAATTACGAATTATTGTTGATATCGAATAATTCTCTGCTAAGTTATTTGCATTTTGTATGTGTAGAATCTACGTCATTACGGGTGAAGTTTTACAGCTAGCTGGATGGCTAGTTGACAAAAACCTCTCATATAGGGAAAATTCTTGTCTGAATTAGATTTGGTCGAATCAAGCTAATCATAGAGTAAGTTAGGGGTGCAAGTTGAGCCGAGCCGGCTCGCGAGCTCAAGTCGAGCCTGCTCGAGCTCGAGCTCAATTGCTTGTGTTCGTGAGCTCGGGAGTCACACCCTTTTTTATTTTTTTATTTTTTATTTTTTATTTATACATATATTTATATATTTAAGTACATTTTAGTATCATATTAAGTTTATATTAAAAATTCACTATATATTAGAATTATTAATCAATATATCTTTTATTTTAATTTTATATAATAATAAAATATGGTATATTTATTTATATATTCTAAAAATAAACTTAAGCAACAACTTAGTACGAGTTTGATATTTTTTTAAATAAATATCCAATACAATTCATACGAATTTTATTGTTACATTACAATATTCACTGCAACAAAATGCATTTGTTTCAAATTCATCAAATAGTAAATTATTAGTCAATTTGTCATATTTTAGTTTTAGATGATATTAAACTATGGTAATTTAGTTTATATTATTCAAAAAAAAGCTTAATAAACGATTTAATACGTTATAATTTTTTTTTTAAAATGAATATTCAATACAGTTTGTATGAATTTTATCGTTATAATTTTAATATCTACTACAACAAAATGCATTTGTTTCAAAATTTACCATATATTAGAATTATTACAATATCTTATATTTAAGTTTTAGATGATATTAACATATGGTATTTTGGTTTATATTATCTAGAAGCAAGCTTAATCAATAATTTAGCACGTTTTGATAATTTTTTTTGTAAAAATATATTTAATACAACTCATATGAATTTTTATCGTTATAAATCCAATATCTACTATAACAAAATGCATTTATTTCAAAATTCATCATATATTAGATGGTATTAAAATATGGTATTTTAATTTATATTATCTAAAAAGAAGTTTAATAAATAATTTAGTACTATTCATATGAATTTTAATGTTATATTAAATATCCACCATGCTTTGGAGTAAAGAAAAAGACAAAGGTATTATTTGACGATGATTAATTCTTTTTAGTTGTTATTGTAGACAAATTATTTTTGCGCCCAATCAAATGACGACAGGTGGAAAATATATATTATTTATCAATTATATCTACTTTTTTCTATTTATATTTTGGAATTTACTAAATTAATTCTAAATATAAATAGTTAAATTAATTGATATTTTAATATATATTTCGTCATCTAATCAACGGTCGACATGTGTCAAATTGAGGTGTTCCGGCCAATCAAATCAAAGACAAATATTTCTCATATTATCTCTTTAAAAAAATACAAAAATTAAAGAGATAATATTGAAATTGACCAATCATGTCTTCCCAAATATTTAATGTATTTATCTCTTTAAATTAAAATAAAGAGATAATACAAAATAAGTGTTCAAGTTCACCACAACTCTACCTCTTTGACAGTTATATAAAAGGGTCATGGGAACTCATTCAAAACACACACACAAATACAAGCAAGAGAGCATTCAAGAAGCCTCGAAATCCTCTCAAGCAAATCAAGGAAGATCGACGGCGTTCTAGGCAAGATTCAAGGCGTTCGTCGCGGAAATCGTCCAAAGTCAGCGTTTGATTCGACAAGAAGTCTGAAGACCAACGAATTAACATTATCAAGACAGAAGTCCACCTTGGCGGAAGATCAAAGTCTCAAATCCACCAAGAACATCCCAAATTCAAGTCAAATATCGTTAAGTTTATAGCGTTTGATCCGGGAACAAGTCAACGACCCCCGAATTAACGTTATTCAAAGTCAAAGTCAACGTCAAAGGAGATCAAACGTCACAGTTTCACCTCCGAAGTTGCCGAAGTCAAAGATCACGTTCTTGAAGAGAGGAATCAGAGGTTTTCAAATAGAGATTTCGCACCCACAAATACTCAATTCAATTCAAGAATTTATTTGTAATATTTTCGTATTTCGTTAAATTCAGGAACACGAAAATTTGTTTACAGTTATATATTAATATATTATTACTATTGTTGCTTTGTACTAAAATTGTGTGTATTAAATTGCAAAATGACAAAAAAGCGATACATATAGTCCTCCCAAGTGTTGATGATAGTATCGAAATATGATGATTCTGGTAAGAAAAATGTATATTATGTTAGTTTGGTTTGTGTTCTTTTTTCCTCTTATTTGGTTATTGCCAAAATATATATTTGACTTTAATACGAAAAGATTTATTTTGAGTGATGGTATTTTTCTTAAAATTTTGCAGTTACTTCAAGATCTCTGCATTGAGTTGTCATATGATAAATATGGAGAGCACCCCGTGTCTTGCTGATGCTTACGTATTGATTGCAATGTTTAGCTTTTTTATTGTTTCAATGGGTTGCTTGTAAACTTAAATGATTGGACTGATGGGGTTGTTCAAATTTAGCTGAATTTAATTTATGGGTGCTACTTGTTAGTTTGAGCATTGAACTTAATTCTTTTATCGCATTGCTTTTTTTTTTTTTTTTTTTTTTTGCTTTTTGTGAATGTTTTCATTCTAGTTCATATTAAATTTTTGAATAATGTATTCCAATATAGAATAGTCCATATATTTTCGTTGTTTTAGAAAAAAAAATCGAGTTCGTGAGCTGAGTGTGAGCTCGAGCTTGGCTCGTTATCTACGAGCTCGAGCACCTAGTATGGTGCTCGAGCTCGAGCTCGAGCCTGTATGATACAAGCTCGTCAAGCTCGAGCTCAAGTGGTCGAGCTCGGCTCGTTTGCACCCTAGAGTAAGTGTGATACACTTGCTATGTGATCGATCACTTTCCCTGAAGTGTACACCAATCACACAACAAGTGTATTGCACTTACTATATAATTGCTTCAAGTTTGGCCGAGCTGGGTTCGGGCAAGAATTTTCCCTCCTATAGCAACTCTTTTTCCAAGTAGTTACTATAGTAGGGGGAGTGATGATACCTCCCGATCTTTTTTCAAAAGCCCATTAGCGCAATAATACCGCAAAGAAAGAAAGCCGAACAACTAAAGGCCTTCTCACTTGCTTAGGCCCAGCACCCTCCAGCCCACCTGAAAGCTCAGCCAGGAGTTATTTTCTTAAAGGTCCACATTCAAGATGCACAGTGGGCCGAATTGGGCCAACCCAGCCCAGGACCGTATTAACCTAATAAAAAAATGGGTTGGTTTGGCTCAGGCCCGCTTGAGATCGGGCTAGTCCTGGACCGGTCCCAACTACCAATACTTGGGATCAGCCCAACCCAGTGACCCAGGACCACTTGGTCCTGGTCCGGGCTTGGGCCGGGCCTACCGAGTTGGGTTAATGGTCCAGCCCAATTGGGCTAATTAATTTTTTTTTTAATAATTCATGATAATTTTTATGTCATTCTTTTAGGTTGATATTACTAGGTTTTTTGAACTTTCAAACTTTAAAACTTCTATTTTTATTGTTCTACTTCTATACTTTTCGTACATTAATTCATTAATACACCTTATTTTTTTCAAAGATTATTTTAAATGTTTTTTTTCTTGTTATTATTTAAATTTGTCATTGTAAATGTCTTAGTCAAATTTTTTTTATTTAAGTTCTTTGTCATTTTTTTTTCTAGTTATAAATTTTATTATAATTTTTTGTTAGATTTAATTTACTATTTACTTCATAAGACAACCACAAATTTAAGTAATTGTTCAAAATAAAACCTCAAATTTATTAAATAGGCCCAATTAGTCTTGGACCGGCCTTAAACGGGCTGGTTCATGGGCTGGGGCTGGGTTAAAAAATGAATCCAATTGGGGCCCATTTAAAATCCCAGGACCACCCCAAGACCAGTCATAAATAATAATGAATTGGTCCTAGGCTGAGTTTTTCCGGGCTGGTCCGTGCCGATCCTGGGCTGACCCGATCCATTGTACACCTTGAGTCCACATGAAGGTCAAGTTAGAAACTATTCGCCTGAAGGCCCACGTGAAGGCAAATCCGAGGTTACCCATTAGAAGGCCCATTAGGCCCACTTGAGGTCACCATGCCCATCTAGAGGCCAAGTTGCAAAATATCAACCTAGAGGCCCACCAGGCCCAATCCAAAAGCCTATTCGAAAGTCCACTCATGCAAAATCTAGAAGCCCTATACTTATTGCACCAACAATCCAACTATTTTAGAGGAGATATAGAGAGTTAATTCCTAAAAAACTGGAATCAACTGCCTAACCACCTGGAGAAAATATAGGGATGTTGTTTCAAGAATCTCGATTGCATTAGTTGGTCGAAGCACACAGCTCAACCACCTTGCACAAAATCAAAATACTTAGGATATGATCTTATCCAAACACCATTGTCCACGATTTAGCAAGTATTCACAACACTATTCACACTCCACACTTGTTGCATCTTCATTTAGCCGGTTATCGATGGCGTCGAAGTAGTTACCCGAATTATTAGGGCTGTCAATGGGTAGGGTAAGACCCTATCCAGACTCATGCTCAATAGAGACTCATACTTTTAAATAATACTCATATCCTACCCAATTCCCTCAAAACCCAATGAGTCTCTAGACCCAATGCTAATTTTTTGGACCCTGTGTTTTGAGTTTGGGTAGGGTCTAGATCCAATAATTTTCTTCACTTTTTTATTTCTTCTTAATATTATTGGATAATATTTGATAGTTTTATTTAAGATAAGATAATAAAAAAATACTGAATAAATTTTAGATTAAAGCAAAAACGATAAAGTATATTAGATACATATTGAACACAAACTTACTTAGATCAAAATCACCAAAATAAGACGAAATAGATTAATTAATTATATTTAAAAATTATAATAACTGATTATAAAAGATAGAGAGTTGAGTTTTGAATTAGTAAAAAACTAGTTAGTACCCCGTGCCAAGACACGGGAAAATTGTATTTTCAATAAAATAAAAAAATAAATTTATAAATAATTTAAAATTTGAAATATAAAATTAAATAAACAATGAATAATTTAAAACTTGAAGTTAAAGTAATTAATAAGTATAAAAATACAAACGTGTATTGAATATAAAAATGAAGTTAAACTTTTTACTAACTAATTACCTTAAATGATAAGTGATTTTTTTTTTATAAAGGTAAATAATGAATATGTGCTTTAAAATGAATAATGAATATGTGCTTCAAAATATAAATAAATAAGGTAAATAATTGCCTTAACAAAAAATATTTTGTTTCATTAAGTGGTAAAAAAATTTCAAAACAGGCTACCATAGAGTAAACATATACTTTAATAATAATACAAATAATTTCAATTTTGAAACAAAATTAGTATTTAATAAATAATTCAAAATTAAAATGATTAAGAGAAGAGTATAAATAGGAAGAATTCGTGATTTTTGAAATGTCATAACAAATTCTTGATTAATAATTTTTTAATTAATGCATTGCTTTGAGCAATAACTAACAAAACAAATTAACAATGTTAAATATTCGGAAAAAAAATAATTAAAATTAGAGAAATTGTGTCTTGTTGAAATATAAAAATACAGAATAAATACTGAACTTATCAATGATTGAATTATAAATCATTGGCATTACCATTGATATGAATATGTACATGTTTCACTGGCAATTGCAAAAAATAACTCTGTTAAATTTTGAAATTCTCACATAAGATATAAGTAAAGGAAAAAATATGAGGGAGGAAAAAATATGAAGGTGGAAAGAGAAATTTACATGCTAGTGTAGCGTAAGATTTCACAGCCTTGTGATTTACTTTTGTGCTGCTTCTGCAGACCCATTATTTATAATATTACAAACTTTTTATTTTGAGTAATTTTGAATTTCAAAAGACAATAGTAGATAAGTTTTATAAAATTGACTTATCATTGTCATTAATGAAAGTTTTTGAAAATATTTAAATTTTCTAATTGATAATCATGAAGTGATTATCCCTGTGATGATTAGAATTTTATTGATAAACATGAATAATTGTAAAAAATATAAATTATTATATTATCAATAAATGTAATTTTTTTTATATAACACTAATCTATAGTTTTTCATATTATTATTCATATTATTATTATTATTATTATTATTATTATTATTATTATTATTATTCATATTATTATTATTATTATTATTATTATTATTATTATTATTATTATTATTATTATTATTATTATTATTATCTATAAACATAATATTTCGATATTGTAGTTTATTATGTATCAAATATTCAGTAGTCATATCACTTATAGTATCTTATAAAAAATATCAAAAATTAAATATTATGGCTATATTATAAGAAACTATGATTACATAACGAATAATCAATTCAGACAATATTTCATATTATTGGATATAATGAACAATAATTGATATTTATATTAATGACATTTTGAATCAAATGAACTTTTATTTGTTGGATAAATATGTATATTTTTGAATAAAAATGTTTTTAAATACTTTAAAAAATAAATAAACAAATAATCTTGATTAGAATATTTTGGATAAGTATAAATATATTTTTTTCTTTTTATCTAAAAACTTGTAAATTTTCATTTGGTGGAATGGAGCTCATTGAAGTTGTCCACATTTGCGTATACATGGCGCTTAACTGGATAGTTTCAACGATTCTGTTTTATTATATATAGATATAGATAAAATATAACTAATAAACAATTCGGATAAGTGTATAATAATTTACCTTTATCCAAAATATTTATAATCTTTTTGAATTAATGAATAAGTAACATTCTTCAAATTTATTTTTATATCTATTAGTTTTTATTTATTTTTATTATTATCATATTACATTTTAATTTTTATATAATTAGTCATTGTTACATTATAAAATTAAATTTATTTATATTTTTTATTTTATTAACTTTTTAAAACAGTTTTGTGTCTCTTCAAAGTTTATTTTACCTTGTAAGTAAATATATTTTATTTTTATTTAAATTAGATAAATATTAAATTATTTGATTTTAGTTAGTACCCCGTGCCAAGACAGGGGAGAATTGTATTTTTTTAAATAAGTAAATAAAAATATAAATAATTTACTTTGGAATACAAATAATGATAAATAGTTTAAAATTAAAGTAAATAATAAGTATATAGATGCCAAAATATGTTGAATATAAAAATAAATTTAAATTATTTTACTTACTAATAATGAGTGAAACTTTTGAATAAGAATAAACAATGGTATAATTATTTAAATGCAAATATAAAATAAGCGATACTTTTTAAAGTGGAAAAATAAAATTAAATAAGGTTATAGAAATATATCAATCAATGTATGCAAGATTATGTGTTCAAAAAATAAATAAAAATGATAAGTCATTCAAATTTTGAAATAAAATAAGTAATTGATAAATAATTCAAGATTTAAATTTAAAATAATTCATAAATATTAGAATATGAAATTATTATTTAATATCAGTTTTTTTATTTGTTTGAATTATATTACTAACCAACTTATCTCAATAATTTTTTGAATCTTTTGGATAAAGACAAATAATCTTATACTTATCTAAATGTAAATAAAAAAAAAAGTAATATTTTCTTACATGGCACAATAAAATTCAAATAGACTATCCAAGTAAGCATATATATGGCGCTCACTTGGATAGCCTCTATGTTTCTGTTTTATTATATATAGACTAGTACAAAACCCGTGCCAAGGCATGGGGAGTATTTTCAGTTTAATCGTGACTATAATAATAAATATTTAAAAATATATACTTATAAAGTTGAACAAAAATTATCTATCTTTGTATATTAGTTCTAATAAAAATTATATAAAATATAAGTTTCTTGAATTGTATGAGGTATCATTAATTATTTAGAAAAATATCCATACAATTATAGATTCTTATATTCTTTTAATTGCTTTGATTATAAATTGCAAAAATATTTTATTTTATTTAAAATAGATAAATGATAGATTATTTGATTTTATAAAGATTTACAAATTTGTTCAGGTAAATTGGTTAGGGATACAATATAAAATTCAAACTTATTTTTACATCTTTCAATATTATTTTTAATTGTGATTATTATCATATTAAATTTTAATTTTTTACATATAAAAATTTACTTTATTTTTTATTAGCTTTTATAAACCATAATTATCCAGTGTCTATTTGAATTTTATTTTGCATGTAAGAAAATATTTTATTTTTATTTAGTGTTGATAAATGATTTGAATGTATCCAAAAGATAAATTAGTCAAGGATAGAATTAATATAAAAATCATTTTAACATCAAATAATATTCTTATATTTTTAAAATTCACTAATTATTTTTCTAAATTTTGAATTATTTTCCTATTACTCGTTTCAATTTAAATTTTGAATTATTTGTAATTTTTACTTACTTAGTTATTTTGAAACTTAAAAAATTGTAATTTATCTTATACTTAAATTTAGATAAGTGTACCATTATTTGTTTATCCAAAAGATTCACTCATTTTTTCAGGTAAATAGTTAGTAAATGAATCCAAATTCATTTATGTGTTTAATATACTTTCGTATTTTTATAGTTATTTACTTAATTTTTAATATATTAATTATTTTACTTATTTTATATTTAAAAGAATATTCTATAGTTCTATTTAATTATTTTTTAGAAAATATAATTCTTTTGTGGATAAACTATTGGATGTTATCTGTAAAATAAGTAAACATATCTTGGATAAATATGTTTTTTATTTACTTATTAAAAGTATATAAATATATATATTATCGATTAGATTATTTTGGATAAATACTAATATCTTTTTTTCTCTTTTATCTAAAAAGTAATTAAATTCCATTTGGCTTAATAGAGCTCATTGAGGCGATTCGCATCTGCGCCTACGTGGCGCTTGGGTGGATAGTCTCAATGATTCTGTTTTATTATATATAGATTACTCATTTTATTTTAAAGTTTGAATTATTTGTATTTTATTTACTTAGTTATTTTGCCCCTTAAAAAATTTTCATATTCCTTATATTTAAATTTAGATAAGTGTACGATTATTTATTTATCCAAAAGATTCATTCCTTTTTTTAGGTAAATAGTTAGTACAATAATTTAAATTCATTTTTATATTCAATATACATTTGTATTTTTATACTTACTAATTAATTTAAGTTTTAATGTATTAAATATTTACTTATTTTTATATTTAAAATAAAATTACTTATACTTGTATTTAATTAGTTTTGAAAAATACAATTTTTTTGTGGATAAACTATTGGATATTATCTACAAAATAAGTACATATGTATTGGATAAATATATTTTTTATTTACTTATAAAAAGTATATAAATATATAAGATCGATTAGGTTCTTTTAGATAAATACTAATATTTCTTTTTCTTTTTTATCTAAAAAATTGTTAAATTCCGTTTGGCATAATAGAGCTCATTGAGGCTATCATCATCTGCACATACGTGGCGCTTGTGTAGATAGTCTCAATGATTCTGTTTTATTATACATAGATTACTCATTTTATTTTAAAGTTTGAATTATTTGCAGTTTTATTTACTTAGTTATTTTGCCACTTAAAAAATTGTCATTTACCTTATATTTAAATTCAGATAAGTGTATGATTATTTGTTTATCCAAAAGATTCACTCCTTTTTTTAGGTAAATAGTTAGTAAAATAATTTAAATTCATTTTTGTATTCAATTTTCTTTCGTATTTTTATACTTACTAATTAATTTAATTTTTAATGTATTAATTATTTACTTATTTTTATATTTTAAAAAAATTACTTATAGTTCTATTTAATTAGTTTTTGAATAATACAATTCTTTTGTGGATAAATTATTGAATGTTATCTATGAAAGAAGTAAATATATATTGGATAAATATATTTTTTAGTTACTTATAAAAAGTATATAAATATATAATATCGATTAGATTCTTTTGGATAAATAATATTTATTTTTTTTCTTTTATCTAAAAAGTTGTTAAATTTCATTTGGCAGAATAGAGCTCATTGAGGCTATCCACATCTTCGCATACGTCGCGCTTGGGTGGATAGGCTCAATGATTCTGTTTTATTATATGTAAATACACATATATTGTATAAACATGTTTTTATTTACTTAAAAAAGTTATATAAATATATAATATTGATTAGATTCTTTTGGATAAATACTAATATTTTTTCTCTTTTATCTAAAAAGTTGTTAAATTCCATTTGGTAGAATAGAACTCATTGAGGCTATCCACATCTGCGTATATGTGACGCTTAGGTGGATAGTTTCAATGATTCTGTTTTATTATATATAGATAAAATATAACTAATAAATAATTCGGATAAGTGTATAATAATTTATCTTTATCTAAAATACTTATAATCTTTTTAAATAAATGAATAAGTAACAATTTTCAAATTTATTTTTATATCTATTAGTATTTTTTTTATTATTATCATATTACATTTTAATTTTTCTATAATTAGTCATTGTTACATTATAAAATTAATTTAGTTATATTTTTTATTTCATTAACTTTTTAAAACAGTTTTGTGTCTCTTCAATTTTTTTACCTTGTAAGCAAATATATTTATTTTTATTTAAATTAGATAAATATTAGATTATTTGATTTTATAAAGATTTACAAATTTATTCAGGTAAATCTGTTAGTGATACAATCTAAAATTCAAACTTAATTTACATCTTTCAATATTTTTTATTTGTGATTATTATCATATTAAATTTTAATTTTTTTACATATAAAAATTTACTTTATTTATAACTTTTTATTTTATTAGATTTTATAAATCATAGTTCTCCGGTGTCTCTTTGAATGTTATTTCGCCATGTAAGAAAGTATTTTATTTTATTTTTAGTGTTGATAAATGTCCCATTATCTGAATGTATCCAAAAGATAAATTAGTCAGGGATACAATTAATCTAAAATTCAATATTAACTAATACTCTTATATTTTTAATATTCACTAATTATTAATATTTCTAAATTTTGAATTATTTTTCAATTACTCATTTTATTTTAAATTTTGAATTATTCGTAATTTTTACTTACTTAGTTATTTTGGAACTTAATAAATTGTCATTTATCTTATATTTAAATTTAGATAAGTGTACCATTATTTGTTTATCCAAAAGATTCACTCATTTTTTTAGGTAAATAGTTAGTAAAATAATTCAAATCGATTTTTGTGTTCAATATACTTTTGTATTTTTATACTTATTAATTTAATTTTTAATATATTAATTATTTACTTATTTTTATATTTAAAAAGAATATTATATATAGTTCTATTTAATTATTTTTTATAAAATACAATTCTTTTGTGGATAAACTATTGAATGTTATCTATAAGATAAATACATATAATATGGATTAGATTCTTAAGGATAAATACCAATATTTTTTCTCTTTTATCTAAAAAGTTGTTAAATTCCATTTGGCAGAATAGAGCTCATTGAGACTATCCACGTCTGCGCATACGTGGCGCTTAGGTGGATAGTCTCAATGATTCTGTTTTATTATATATAGATTACTAGATCGCTTACTATATACATTAAATTATCAATATATCTTAATTTTTTAATTTTCCATTTCTTACATAGAATTTATCAATAAATTCAATATTACTGAAATCAGTTTACAAACAACTCTTTTTCGATAGAGTTTTTTTTAAAGAATATATAATTTATTATAAAAAATAATCTAATGAAAATACTAAATTTACATATTTAATAGCAATGGAATTTAATATTATAAAGTTTTGAGTTTCAATTTTATTACTTCAATCATACATTAGTGCCTATCAAGATGTTGAAAAATATACCTAGCATAATTAATATATTTATATAACTAATTATTCAATTTATTTATTATTAAAAAAATATACATGATTAGAATTATATGATACATGTTTTTATGATATCTTAAGCTTTCTAGATTTGTTGACTTAAATTTAGATGGATTGATAAATAATAATCCAATTAAATTATAAAAAAAAATATTTTTTTGGGTCCAAATTGGATACATAGACCCATGGGTCTTGATGGGTACAGACCCTATCCAGACCTACCCAGACCCAATCTATATATTTTTAATGGGTCTGGATGCAATTATATTCCTTGGGTCTAAGTATGGGTCTTTAAATTAATCTATGGCCCTGGACAGGGTCTTACCCTACCCATTTACAGCCCTACCCGAATATACTCCTCAGTGGTAACCAATTGATTCCGTAGATAAAACTATTATTTTATCGATAGGGGCTTAAGGACTCTGTATAAATGAAAAAAATCCCCAAGGTATGGAATCTTGGAAAGAGGCTAACCCAACTTAAATGAGATATGATAACTTTCTTATGATCTAACATTCTTTTCAAATTCATCACTTTCCACACACTCTACAAGCATTATTTACATGCTTTTCTTTACATTTTTTTCTTTTACTAATTTAAGCATCAAAATATCAAATTTTTTTATTTTTTTTAAGTGCCCCCTCCCTCATTTTTACACAAAACACCTTGTTCCCATAAATTCTTGGTTATGAAATTTGGTAAGCATCATGAACCAAAAGAAGCATTCATCCCTGTCAATTATTATTGCTATTCCTAACAGAAAAAGATGCCTAATTTCAAATGTAGGACCAAAAATGCACCAAACAGAATTGATACATCATTTGCAAGCTACAAAACCCAAAATTTGGTAGAATGAAGGTTAGCAAGTGAAAGGACATGTAGGCCAAAAATGTCTAGTTTATTGTCAAAAGGTGACATGAGTGTGTTGGCTGCTGGTGATTTTGTTATAATTAATTATTATAATCAAAAAGATTATGATGAATAATAATTAACCACAATAACTGAGTGATTATTAAGTGTGTTTCAGTAGATGAGACCAAAATATTAACTATAACTAAAAGCATGACAAATACTTTGATTGGCCTTGATTTCACCATTAAATTTTGTGTTTCTTTTGTATATTAGGTTTCAAAAGATAATGTTTTTGAAAATTTAGATATAAGTTAAATTCAAACAATAAAATTGTTTAGATTAAAAGAAACAATTTTATGTGTTTTACACAAGGATATCACAAAAATATGTTACTAAACTAAATTATTGAAAATATTTTCATGAGCTCGCGATCAATAAAATAAAATTTTAACTATTTGAATTCTTTATGGTTGCCAATTGAACATCACCGAAATCTACATAATGATTTTTATTTTATTCAAATGATAGAGTATTAATTAAGTATAAAATAGAGATAAATTCATTAAAGGAACGAAAACCTTATGTCTCGATAAAATGAATTAAGATAAGTATGAAAAATATGTTTTACCTTTAATTGCCTTAAATCTTGGACCAGGTTGATTGCGTTCAACTTTCATTTATTGATTTTTTTTCTTTTTGGTGATGAGTTCAAACAAATTTTCTAGTAAGTATATTACATGAGTTGAATTCAGTGTTTTCAAATCCGGATCGGATCGGCCGGTTTGACCGGGTCCGATCGGGAACCGGCCAAGGGTCCGGTCCGGTTCATGGGGTAAAAATCGCATCGGTCAAACCCAGTGCGAACCGATTAAATCCGGTCAAAACCGGCCAAAATTGATTCGCTCGGTAGCCAGTCAACCCGATTTAAATTCATTAAAGGAACGAAAACCTTATGTATCGATAAAATGAATTAAGATAAGCATGAAAAATATGTTTTACCTTTAATTGCCTTAAATCTTGGACCAGGTTGATTGCGTTCAACTTTCATTTACTGATTGTTTTTTTGGTGATGAGTTCAAACAAATTTTCTAGTAAGTATATTACATGAGTTGAATTCAGTGTTTTCAAATTCGAATCGAACAGGTCGGTTTGTCCGGTCCCATTGGGAACCGGCCAAGGGTCCAGTCCGATTCATGGGGTAAAAACCGCATCGGTCAAACCCAGTGCGAACCGGTCAAAATCGGCCAAAATCGGTTCGCCCGGTAGCCGGTCAACCCGATTTAAATTCATTAAAGGAACGAAAACCTTATGTATCGATAAAATGAATTAAGATAAGCATGAAAAATATGTTTTACCTTTAATTGCCTTAAATCTTGGACCAGGTTGATTGCGTTCAACTTTCATTTACTGAATTTTTTTTTTGGTGATGAGTTCAAACAAATTTTCTAGTAAGTATATTACATGAGTTGAATTCAGTGTTTTCAAATCCGGACTGGACCGGCCGGTTCGACCAGGAACTGGCCAAGGGTCCGATCCGGTTCATGGGGTAAAAACCGCATCGATCAAACCGATACAAATCGGTCAAACTCGGTCAAAATCGGCCAAAATTGGTTCGCCCGATAGCCGGTCAACCCAATTTAAATTCATTAAAGAAACGAAAACCTTATGTATCGATAAAATGAATTAACATAAGCATGAAAAATATGTTTTACCTTTAATTGCCTTAAATCTTGGACCAGGTTGATTGCGTTCAACTTTCATTTACTGATTTTTTTTTTGGTGATGAGTTCAAACAAATTTTCTAGTAAGTATATTATATGAGTTGAATTCAGTGTTTTCAAATCTGAACCGGACCGGCCGGTTCGACCGGTCCAACCGGGAACCAACCAAGGGTCCAATCAGGTGTATGGGGTAAAAACCACATCGGTCAAACCCAGTCAAAATCGGCCAAAATCAGTTCGCCCGGTAGCCGGTCAACCTGATTTTATTATTATTTTTTTTAAAAAAAAACTATAATTTAATATTTCACTAATCAAACATATATTTCACTAAAAAATAATATAGTGAAATACACAAAGAGAAAAAACAAATGCCAAAAAGAAATATTGGCAAGTGTTTCATAGACAATTACTCAAACAAAATATAACATATTTATAGGCTCAATTATTTGAGCTTGTCTTGTCTTTTTTCAATGTGGGACATGAGAAAGTGCTTAAATTATGATAAAGTGCCCGAGCTTTGCCTATACTTTTTCAATGTGGGAGAGAAAATAAACCTATTTTTCTTCTTCGTCTATTTCTTCCTTTTCTCCATGTTTTTTCAATCTTTTTGGACTTTTTTGTTAAAAAATAAAATATGAAGACAACAATTGTTAAAATTTCATTATAAATTTTATTTATTTTATCAATTAATATATAATATATTGGGGAGTTTTAAATTTTAAATTCTTGTTAGTTTGAATCTTGATTTAATTTGTTTCCTTCAAGAGGTTTGTTGATTTTTTATTGTTAAATTATTATAGATTGTATTTATTTATAAATTGTACCCATTTTATTAAATGTTGTTATAATTTTTTTTTATTTAATATATTGATATATAATGTATTGATATATTACATATATATATGTATCTAATAAAGTTCGGATCAACCGGTTATTTTAATCCGGTCCAATCGGTCGAACCAGTGACCCAATAACTTGACCGGTTCTATTCCCGATCCGATTCTAAAAACATAGTTTGTGTATTCTTTTATTTTTAAGCTATTACTTTACATTCAAATGTAACTTTATTATAAAGTTAATCTAAAGTTGTCACTATAAAAACAAAGATGAGAAATAAATGGAATATGTACAAATTTAAGAATTTTTAAGTATCAAGTAAATTTAATTGATTGATTTATTAAAGGTTTACAAATTTAATGGTTTTAAATTAGGATAAATTAAAGCTACCTTTCATAAGATTTGATATAATTATAAATACTCTCTTATTATTTGAAAAATTACAAATACCCTCTGAGGTTTGTAATTTTTAACCAAATGTCTAGAATTGACCATTTTACCCTTGATTTTTTTTTTTTTTTAAATTGGTAGAACAATCAACTGAGGCAAAATGCATTATTGCTCATCTGTGTAAAAAATTTAAGAAACCGCTCCCTGCGCATTGTAGTCCAAAAATATTCAAAAATTTTTGAGAATAATTCAGTTTGCATAAGGGCATTTTGGTCAGTTCGACCATAAAATGGATGAAAATGAGTTATTTGTTTGATGGTTATAAACCTTAGTGAGGTATTTGTAATTTTTCAAACAATAAGGGGTATTTGTAATTTTTCAAACAATAAGGGTATTTGTAACTATGCCAAACCTCAGGGGAGGTAGCTGTAATTTACCCCATTATTTAAATTTTTATTACATTTACTTAATTAAATAAAAAAGGAGACACAATGAGTAAATGATCATAACTGATACAGTAAATTAACTTTAAAAGTGTGCTTAAAAAAATTATTGAATTAATTAATTAATTAAAGAAATAGTTATTTATGAGCCTTTCAGTCACAATAAATAGTTCTGATGTACCTTTAAATTAAAATATTTTAGTAGTTTGATAAGTTATTTTATATTTTCCGTTTAATTAAAAAAATATAATAAAATTTTAAATTATGTAGTCTGTTAAAATATATGTAAAATGGGAAAGGAGGTATATAGTGATTTGCAAATCCATATGAATATCAACTCAGTAATCATTCATTTGTGATCAATTATGAGTAGAAAAAAAACATTCAATCCTTTCAAAATCTTCAACTAAGATTTCAATTCTACTATACAAATCAATCCAAATGGAAATTTTTGATAAAATATAAATCAAATTATAACCGAAGAGCTATGAATTATTCGCTGGACCTGGCGTCACCGGAACAGGGCTAGGAGGACTAAACGCCGGGGGCGGCGCCTCCGCAACCACCGCAGGAGGCGGTGGGTATGAAGCCGGTGGCTGCGGCGGGGGTGGAGAGTACAATGTCGGAGGCGGAGACAGATCAGGACCACTCGGCGGCGGGGGGGAAGACAACGTCGGTGGCGGAGGCGAATCCGCAACGCTTGGGCCTGAATTATCTCCCTCCGGCGGCGGTGGTGGTTGCGGCGGAGATGGAGCTGGATTCGGATTGGGAGTGAAGCTGGAGGTCGGATCGGGATTCGGAGAAGGGAAAACCACAGGGGTAGCTTCCGGGCAGGAATCGGGCGAGCATTTGCGGGCTTTGCCATGAATTCCGTGGTGGCGGAGCAGCCCAAATCCCAATACAAGTCCAGTGACAACAAGAACAGTAACTATGAAGATGAAGATCTTCGTCGCTTTGCCCACGTAACACATGTTTCTCTCTCCTCGAATTTCTCTTTCTTTCAATTCGATTTCTTCTGCAGTTGTTCTTCTCAGTTCTCAGTCTTTTGTAGCTTGAAAAAGCATGTTCAGGGATAATCACGAGCTGGGCTCCTCTTTTTGTGTATATGTGTAGATGAATATGGATTCTTTCGCAATCAATGTGTTGTTTTGCTCTACTTTGTTTCGAAAATTATGATTATTTTTTCCTTTTCTTGGTTGTGGGCATGGTGAGGGAGACGATTGAGGGAGTGGTTTTTGGTTGGTTGGGAATGGAGAGATGCACTGTATCACGTGAAGCCCATCGAGGAAGAATCTCAGACCAAAAATTATTGTTAGTTAGTTAAAGTTTCTGATGTGCTTTTGGATGTTTCTTCATTAATAATTACTCATTACTAGCTACACTTCTTGGCCTCTATCTATGACAATGCTTTTTTTATTAGCAGACTGCTTAGATTTATGTAAATTACCAAAAACGAATACATTTATATTCAGTTGTACAGTTATCGTGTGATTGAGGTACAATTTATAAAAAGTGATCAATTATATAATATTTATCATGTGATTAATTTAATTCGATGAGGATTCGGGTAAAAATTTTCTTTAAAGTACCCTTATACAACGGATAAAAGACAAAGATCAAGACACCCGATATTAAGAAGGCTTAAGTCAAACTAACCTCCGTAGCAAATCAACACCAAGTTATATTAAGTGTTCCTTTGGCTTTTCGATTTAACTAGCCCAAAGACGTACTTTTTTGGGTTATTTAACGATTTTTTCAATAATTACTTTTGAAATTAAACTCATCTCCTGGCCTTAAAATAGCAATGGACCTCCATAGACAAATGAATACCAAATCTTCTTACAGTTTGAAAGATCACATGTCTTGATAACCTTTTGTGTGTTGTGTGTACCATAGTATATATAACAGAAAGCAAGTTAAAAAGATCCTTGTTTGATTCTTCGCATTTGTATTCTTTTTAGAAGAAATAAAGCATAAAAGTAAAAAGAGGAAGGTAAATCAGTTTGGTAATATCTAAACGGAAAATTCTGCCAAAATTAAAAGTTTCGCCCCCTAAATCAATTACATTATAAATATTATTACATTTGTTATATAACTGATTATACTCTTATTCTGTTCATTAATCACGTAACAAATATAATATATTGTCTTGTGGTAGCTTGAGTTTGACAATAAGTTATCCTCAGCTGGACATTACCCTTTCTGAACTGATCAATCGACTACCGACAATGAGACTGGTAACTGACTAATCGGGCACCTGTTCTTGTGGGCACGGGACGGGTAGCATAGACATGCTACGTGATCCACCCGAACATGACAAACTACTATTAGCAAGTTATCCATCCATGTGGCTTGCTCAACTAATCCCAGTTGGGCAGGAAGCCAAGACAACAGCTGTGTAGCATCTCATGGAGAAGCTCCAATGTTTCACCAGCATGATCATTTGTAGCAAAATCCATTGTATTCTGAACATTCATTTTATCAGACAATGAGCTTACAGCCACTCTCTGCCTGCATCTGCATGTTAACAAGTGTGTGCAGTTCACAAGTCAAGCTCAAAATCAACTCCTGTTTCTAATCATTAAAGAATCTTCCCTGCTCCAAGTTCACACTGGCAAATAAGCAGTCAGAAGTCAGAAGTCAGAACTCAGCCCGGGCTATTTCAATGGAGCCTCACATCCCATCCTCTATTTGCCTCCAGACATCCTCAGTGCCTCGACAGGCAGCCCATTCTTGGGCAAACATGTAGATAGCTGCTCTGGAGTAGACATTCCTGTTCCTATTAGATAATATCAGAAACTACAAGTGCTCAACTACTCCGGCATATAACGTAAAATGCTTCTGTGTCCATTTTCCATAAACGCATTGCATGACCTACAAGACGTATTATGAAGACTGACAACAGACCCATAAGCGGCCCCTGGAATTGCAACCAAAGAAATCACTGACATACAAAAGAACACCAAAGTTTCCCAAGAAATTTTGTATGAAAAAACTGATTAGGCGAGAAGATTAGAATCAAAAAGCATGGATGGAATGCAATCCAAAGAGAATGATTATCAATTTTCTCAGGTCTGGCAACAAATTGCTTATGCATCATCTCCCCATTCTCCACAAGCAGATAAACCTTGGTGGAGAAGATTGTTATTATATATATATCAATTTTCTTCATCTTTGCTCTTATAGCTCTTGTTTGATGCCCAGAAATTAGACAGTAACTGACATCAAATCTTGGAAGCAACTTATGATCATTAGAGTGCACTAAGAACAAGCTATATAATAGAAGAAGCATATAGTTACTTTCACAAGGTAATCCAATCTTGATTTCATCTTAAACATAATAATTGATAATAGGAGCTCATCATCAATCAACAAAATAAATGTCACAAAGTCCGTAATAAAACTAAATCCACCTGCCATAACCGGAATGAAAGATATCAACAACTAAATTCCAAGAACAACTTCTCAAAGATGGCAAGAAACAAAAAGTAGTTAATGGACAGAACAAAAACTGCCAATTGACAATTACAGAAGTATGCATTTCCACCAAGATTCAACACTGATGAAGCTCTAAAATGGGGAAAAAGAGCAAGTGAGATTTCAAGCTGATTCTCCGGCAACAATATAAACCAAAACTATCCACATAATAACAATTCTTAGATAGAGGCTTCTTGCTTCAACAAAAAACTAAACCAAAATAACTTGCATTCATGTATCACATAGTTCAACAAGGGGAGAATTTCCAGGTCACAGGTAGCCAGCAGTCAAAACTCATGTCTCAAGGGCAGTTTAATACACTTCAAGAATAAAGAATCAAACTTGATCAAAATAAATTCAGACAGCTAGAAAAAATTGCTTTAGCAATGAACAACCAAGACAACAGGCTATCGAATTTCCGAAATCAAGTTCACATAAAGAAGCTCGCAGAAGCTACACTTTTTTCTGTAAGCAAGTAGCACATCAATAACCAGAAATCTGGAAGAAATGTACAAAGTTACTAATACAATTTAGAAGTAACCCCAGATAACTAATCTTGTAAGCATTAGAAGCTGATGAGCATTCCAAATTTCAGTTTACAAAAGAATAACTCATATCAAGTATAAACAACAACAACATCTACATGAATACACAATTCAACTTCATTCTAGAGGTTGTTCTAGAAAAGAATAATTGTAAAGATTATAATAAAAAGAATCAACTATCACCAACCAAAGGGGAGATCTGAGAACGGGGGAGAGAGATAATAATAATTTGAAGGTCAGGACTGTTTCTCAACTTCCATGAGAATCCTTGTCCTTCTCTGCCCGGCCAAAGTCAAGTTCTTCGCATCAATAAATCGCGATTTCTTGAACAGTTTCACGATCTCCTCCACTTCACCCTTCCCACACTCCTCCACAGTCACCACACAGACACCACCTCGCCTCACCGTCCTCTCAATATGCAACACGTACCGCCCTGGAAACAGGGAGCGATCCAAGTACGCACCGACCCCGAGATCAAAAACCCCATCAAAAAAGGGCAAGTTATGGGGATCCGCCCGGTTCACCAGCGGATGGGACTCCACCAGCTCCACCCCAGTGACGTCCTCCACGCCCAAGTCCGTCAGCGCCTGCACGGCATGACCTGGCCCGGCTGATACAACCAGGACTCGAGAGTGATTGGAAAGGTAATTCCGGGCCTCGAGGTTTTTGAAGAGAGAAGTGTAGGACGAGACTGTCTTGGCCCAGGTCTTGGTAGACCAGAGGCGGCGGTTCCGCTTCTCGTGGGAGGTGTAGGAGCGGTGGTTGAAGTCGCAGGTGGACTTGGGGAAACGGGTGTGGGGTTTCGGGTTCGGGTCAGACGGGTCGAAGCAGGTGTCGGGGGTTTGGAGGTAGAGGAGGAGAAGGGTCAGCGTGGCGACGGTTATGGCGGCGAAGGAGAGCCTGTTTAGGAATAGTTGAACGTGCCTCTCCATTGATGGATCATCTGGAGCCCGGATGCTGGAGATCGATTGATGATGAATCGAGATGATTCATACGGTGTCGTTCCCGGTAGTTGGGGCTCTGTATGAATAATGCCAGAGAGGATAGTAATGTCCGGAATCATATTCTCAAAGCCGAAAGGCAAAAATATTATTTAGTGGTAATATTCTGATAAATTAAGTTTAAGTTAGGGATAATTACACCTACACCCCCGATTTATAATCTATATACACAAATTAGTTTTTTTTTAAAAAAAATTATACGTACACCCATCAGAACCATCAATATTATTACATAAACTACCTTTATCTTTTTGCTATCAGGATGATTTTTATAATGGGTTAATTACACTAACCTCCCCTACTACTATGAGAATATACAAATTCCCCCTTCTTATTATCAAAATTACATCAATTTCTCTTGCAAAGATATCCACCTTACAAATTTTCCCTTCCATTAGTCAACTTAATGAATTTTGTTGATGCCATAAAAAAAATTGGTCTAAACTTCCTATAATACTCTCAACCTGAATAACTCTATTTTTTATGACTTAAATACCCCTTAGGAGCAATTTGTTATTTTTAAATTTAAAAAGGGTGCATACTTGTAACTTTTGATATTATTTTATAATATTCTTTTAATCACATACTGTGTATGTATAGGTTGTGACATTAATTTCTAGTTCTAACAATCATTAAAGCTTGTAATTTTGTTGAAATTATATTATTTGATAGAAAATAAAGCTTATATTTTGGGGAAAAAAAATACTTGAAGATATTTTGGTCCACTTCTATTTTCAAGTTTATTGAATTATTTTTAGTTTTATAAATGGAGAGCAAAATGGTCATTTAAGCATATACCGTTAAATTTGACTAACACATATTAGTCAGAGGGGGCAATCTGTAATTTTCATAGTAAGAAGGGGGAATTTGTATATTCTCATAGTAGCAGGGGAGGTCAGTGTAATTAACCCTTTTATAATTGCACAAAGATAAAAGTGGTTTCTATAATTAAACCATAGGTCAGGGACGTAAATATAAATTACAACCATTGAGTCATTAGGATAAATTGCATAATATCTCCTGTATTTCCAAATTTTTGGCAAAAACTTTCTTGTATTGAAAATATAGGAAAAAAAATTATGTGTTTTTTAAAATAATGCACACGCTCCCTTTCTGTTAGGTAAGCTTAACGGCGTTAAAATTTTTATGTTGGATTATCTGTTATGCCCTCCTTAAAATAGCCATTTGATCTTCAATTGAAAAAAATGAGCGGTCTGAATGTTAAGTACTTTAAAATATATCTTTTATTTATAATATATATATATATGCACACACTAGACATACATACATTATACATATATAATATTTTACACTTTTTGTCATTTAGTTTGGTTTGAAATTTTGTTTGTTTACGATGTGAACCCCTTATTGTTTCGCAAAATATATCTACTACCCTAACATTTGCTTCCATCAATAAATAAATCCATTCGTTGGTTAAAATTTACAGAATTCGCTCATATGAAAAAACATTGAATGAAATCCATATTTATCCCTATTGACTTATTACTAACTTATTGCAGGTTTGAAAAAATATTTTTGACCAAACTACCTTTATATATCTTCACACGTTAATGCATGTGAGGTGTTACATCTTTACCTTTTATAAGGATAGTTTGTTCAGAAAAAATTTATTGACCTACAATAAGTTTGTAAGTCAATCGGGAGTAAATACGAATTTTCATTCAACTTTGTTGTTGATATCAACAAATTCCATGAATTTTACTAACAAATGGATCTATTTATTGGACGAAAATAAAAATTAAGAATATTAGATGTAATTTCCCATATCACAAAAAATCTACGTATAGTTACACACAACCTTCAGAAAAGACTAGCAATTATCCCAATTTCTATCACATAAGTTGAAACTATTATTGCAAACGTACCCTAAATACTTGTATCTACCGCTTTGTTTTTGAGATTTGTGTATTGAATTGTTGTTCACAAACTAACAAACATTTGTGCAATTCTAAACCCAAACACAGATTCTCCATTCATTGTGACCTCAAAAATTTGACACATATTAAGTCATCATAGAGCATTTAATCTATGGCTTGGATCAACATTAAATGAGTTTACTCTTTTTTTATGTCACAACAAAGCCATAAAATTTGCCTTCTTCTCTCGATTCAACTCCTCTTCTTCCCTTCATGTGAGTCTCTCCGACCATGGGGCGCAAGAAGCTGGCGATGCGGCGAATAGAGAACCCGACCGCCCGCCAAGTAACGTACGCAAAGCGCAAGGATGGCATCATCAAGAAGGCCAACGAGCTATCCGTCTTGTGCGACACGGACGTAGCCCTAATCATGTTCTCGCCCACCGGCCGCCTCACTAGCTTTGCTAGCAATGGAAGGTTGAGATGTACTATAAGTTCTATTGTATATCATCATATTGAATTTTCTATTTCAAAATTCATTGAATGATCTTCTATTGCGATTAATACATACATTTCGTGTATGTAAGTTTTTTTTTAAAAAATAAAATAGATAACATAAAATTTGTACTCATGATGCGTAAATAAAAGATGAAATAGGATTTGAAATAAAAAATCCCGTCTGATATATCATTGGGGATTTTCCACTCTTTTGTTCAGGATGTCCTAATTTTAGTAAGGATTTGCCGCAATTAATTTAGTCGAATGATGAAAAATAAATAAAGAGATAAATAATTGCTTAATTCTTTGTGAATTAATGACTTTTTATTTGGTTGAAATTAACTCACATTTAATTTTTAAATTTTAATTTGTTCATCAGCAGGGTTGAGGATATCTTCCTTCGTTTCGTTGACAGGCCTGATGAGCTAAGAGGAGGGTGTGTGCTTAGTTATATATGTGATGATGATTATTAACTGTTTTATTTACACAAATCACTCGTCTTTTGAATAATACACATACACCTCTAAAAAATATGAATCTCATTATACAAACTGCCCATACTTTTTTATTGTTATGAATGATTTTGTAATTATACAAAAAGTATTGATAATTTGCGTAAACAGACTATAAATCATGGGTGTAAATATAATTATTCCTAATAATAATAATATATGTTTTGTTTCAAATAATTGTTCTAACAATTCTCTATGATTTGCTTCGCATGCATGCAGGCCTATTAATAATGAAGAGGTACGTATTCAGATAATAATCTAACGTTGTGCTTTTTTCTTTTTTTTAGAAAATAGAAGAATTTTTGTTAACTTAGGCGTTGTTTGGTTTTATTTCGAAAAGTCATTTTCAATTTTATATTATTTCAAATTGTGTTATGAGATCATGTTTGGTTGGACATTTCTTTGCAGGATTCCATCATAATTTCCAGAAAACCAATACGTCTTTTTATATGAAAAACTAATATTACATAACATAAAGTCTCTTCGTACAAAAAAATTATTGCAAAACATCCTAATTCAAACACAATTTCATTCGATTACGTCTTTTCTCAGAAACATTTTAATTCAAACATATTCTTCTCACACAAAATCGAATATGTGTTTAGATATTTTGATTTTGATTTGTACGTATAGTTCTTGTCTCAAAGGCTGAAGCAATTAAAGTACGAAGGAGAAATGCTGGAAAAGATAGCAATGTAATTACACCCCTTCTCTCCTTTCATACATAAATTTAATTATTTTACATTAACAAAATTACATTTCTAACCATATTTTCTCTTTGTTCCCATGAAAAATCACATCGACTGGTTGATCTACTGGCCAAAAATTTCAGCATCGAGGTACCAATGGATTTTTAATTTTTATTTTCTTTTGCTTTGTGACAAGTTGAGTTACACGTAACGAAAGAAAGGATTAAATGTATTTTTTGTTTTGTAATTTAGGTTATTTGGTATTTTCGTCCTTTAGCTTTTTGGCATAGCCTTTCAGTCCTGCATTTCTTTAGTTTATGCGTTCAATCTTTTTTTTTTTTCCTGCTAGAGTTCATCATTCTCGTCGTGACGTTTTAAAATTGATGATAATGTTCCCATTGGCTCATTTTTGTCAATACTTTTGTCGTTTAACTTTCTACAATAGCCTTTTTGGTCTTGCATATTTTAAATTTTTACTATTTTATTTTTTTATTTTTTGCTAGAGTTCACCCTTCTCTCTGGTGGAGGTGAACTCCGACGAAATAAATGACAAAAATTGTGAAAATTAAAACGATGCAGGACCAAAACGATACTTTAGAAAGTTAAAGGACGAAAACATTAAATGACCTGAGTTACGGGACCCAAAATGCATTTAAGCTCGAAAGAAGATGCCTTTTTGTTATGGCAAATTTATCAGGCAAAAGGTGAAAAAGTGTAGTAAATGTTAATTAACCACGATTGTGCTACGACTCTTAGTTGTTTCAACAAGTGAGGCAAACACTTATCCATAACTAAAAACCACGTGGCAAATGTTTTGGCCACAGCTAACATCTTGACTAACCAGAGTCAATACTTAAATTTTGGTATGGTTTTGTTTGATTATGATAGAAAGCTTATATTGATTTACCATGATTTTCAAGGCGTAGTCATTTACAATGTAATTTTGTTTTAATTTTTAGTAATATCTAAAAGAAAAAAAGGGAGAAGATTGAGGACAACAAAAACCAAGGGACATTTTCAATATTTTCACTAATTATACATATTTAGTGATCAAAATTTTTATTTTGTCATAATAATGAATTTCATGATTTTATTAGTAATTATCAATGTGTGTAAAATTTATACTAATAAGAATTAGTGACAAAAAGTACTTATGCATAACTGAAGATAATTAGTGACACAATATACAGTAACGACCTAGTGATAACATATAATTATCGTCACTATATTATGTCGTCGCTATAGATGTGTCACTTATTATCTATAGTAACAATTTTTGTCACTAATAAAATATATAGTAACAAGATAAAACCCGCTGTCATTTAACATATATATTTAGTTGACAATTTTAAAATTATCGTTTGATATTTTATCACTGATATTATATGTTTTGGGGGGTCAAGACATGCATTTGATCTGTTGTTAAAATTAATTAAAATTCAGGATCTTGAAGAAAAATTGGATAAACTCAACAGGAAACAACGCGAGTCACAGGAGAAAATGAGGTTAGAGTATTAATTAAACTTATATATTATTTATTTTACTTTTTTTGTGATTATTTCGAATTTCTGGGGGAAAAAAGAGAGAAAAAATTTACATTTATTTATTTATTTGACAGGTATTATGAACCTGATATAGAGAAAATCAATTCAGTTCTGGAAGGTGGAGTATACCAGCAGTTCCTTACAAGCGCCCTTCAGCGTATACAATTATCAAAGGTTACTGTTTCTTTTTGCCAGATATTCTACTTAAATATTTAACTATTTTTATATTGTAATTAAAAATCTAAACAGATTGTAATTTGGGAAAAAATAAGTTTACTAGGCATTAATCTTTCAATAATTTAAAAGGGCAAAGAAGAGAAAAAAAAAAAAAAAAAAAAAAAGTAAGTTGATGTTTGGTTGTGTTTTTATTTCAAATATGACTTATGAAATTGAATTAAAGGTGATATTTGTCATCGATTGACTTATTACTGACTTATTGTAGGTCAAACAAATTTTTTATGACCTATGACCAAACTACCCTTATATATCGTCACATGTAAATGCATGAGATGAGGTATATCTTCACCATTATAATGTTAATTTAGTCATGAAAGATTTATTTGGCCTGCATTAAGTCATTAATAAGTCAATCCAGGGTAAATATTAATTTTCATTCAGTTTTTTTGTTAATATCAACAAATTATGTGAATTTTAACTAATGGAGGGACCTATTTGTTAGACAGAAGCAAACCTTAATGATATTAGATGTAATTTGTCAAATCATAGAGAGTCTATGTGTAATTACATTAAACCTCAGGGGAGGAGAGTGTAATTATTCCTAAAAAACAAACCTTGATTCATGCATTTGCATTTACTCATGTTGTTTAATCCTTTATTGTAGGCCAAATTGCTTGGCAACCAACTTATTCATGAAAGGAATGAAAATACTGAGGTAAATTGTATTTTACTCTCCTGTGAAAATATTAATAGAGACACAATCTTCTCTCAACAAAAAAACAAAAATAAATGACAATGTAATCTCTGAATTTTTATAAAAGAGATTTATTGTGTTGCCCATTTTTTTTTTAAAAGCTTAGGGAGCACATTGATCTCTCTTCTTTTCATTCCGCGTTATTTTATCTAGACGTTGTAGCAAGTCGTCTCTGTGTGCATATAATAAATAAATTTTTATATTTTAAAATATATTATAAATAAAAATAAAAATATAAACTAACAAATCACATTAAAAAAAGAAATAAAAGAAACCAACTTAAGTTATTATCAACATAATAAAAGAATTGGTATAGTGGTGTTAGTGGAGGGTCTTTCCTTTTATATTAGTATAGTTGTAAAAAATGCATAAGGGATATTTTTGGTAATTTGAAAAATTAGTGTTCTGGTGTAAGTATCCGCTCTTTGTAGTGTATTTCTTTGTTATACATATAATATATATATGTACATTTGGAAAATTTTATACGTTTTTGGTCTCTCAACAATATCACTAAAACAATTTTGATTCCCTTTGTTCCACATGTTACATTTTTGGTCCTTAAACTTATCAATTTTAAATAGAGTTGGTCCCAATCGTTATGTCTCCATCAAAGACTAACGGAGATGCATGCGTGAGGCGCATGTGAACGTAAAAAACAGGAAAAATAGGCTTGACACCAAAATCAAGTATATATTATTAGCAGCAAATTTGGTGTCATAATCGTGTATATTTCTCCTCATTTTCACTTTCATGTGTGCCTCATATTTGCATTTCCATTAGTATTTGACAGAGACATAACGGTTGGAGCCAACCCTATTCAAAATTGACAAGTTCAGAGAAAAAAATATAACTCGTAGAACGAAAATTGTTTCGGTGATATTGCTGAGTGACCAAAAATATGATTTTCCCATGTATTTTTTTATATTTAGCAGTTAAATTGGTAGATGCAGGCAGCAACAGTCCAGATGGAGGATGCTGTCTCAGTGACTGATCACTCTATTGATGGGAACCAAAATGGGTATTTTTAGTTTTATCACTGCTATCCCTTTTTTTTCTTTTTTTTTGATTTTATAACTTATTTCTAGATTTTAAATAAATTGGATCATATAGATGTAGGTTCTATTTGGTTTACTTTTGGGGGAAAATGGCTTTCTGAAAAAGAATATGAGAATGAGATTAATTCTAGGGATAATTCATTTATGTATCCTAATAAGATTATAGTAAAATTATAAAACTTGTCTCTAGAGTTAATTAAAAAAATTATACTGGTACCCTTGAGTTTAATTAAAACATCAATCCTTGAGAGTGTCACTAATACGACTATTTAAACATTAAAACATATTCTAGGATTTGACTACGATTGAGAAAATATCGATGTAATTATTCCTAAACTTGAAAATACGCCGGCTTGTTCTCAAACATTGTGAATACGAAAACTGAAAATGGAGGAACATACGCATTTACACTTCACCGGAATGAAGTTATCTTTCATAAATCACATTTTTAGAGAAAATTGTATTTTTCGTTCCGTAAATTAGGTTCTGTACACTTTTAATCTCATTGCTTACGTGATTCTAAAAAATAATCCTATAACATTAAAAAAAATCCCACTTCAGACCTCCTACCAATTTTAGTAAGGAAATTGACAAAAAAAACCACGCTGTCCCTCCATTCTGAAAAGATAACAGTCACATGACTTGTACGTTGTTGTCCCCTTAATTTCCTAACGAAAGTTGGCACGAGAGACGAAATTGAGAGTTTTGCAAGTTATGAAACTATTTTCGAGAATTTCGTAAGTAATAGTACTAATTTTTTTTTTCCTATGATCAAATCCCAATTATTTCTTAAATTTTTGCTGCATAAATGCCTTTTTTTTTCAGGGTGAATTCAATGAGGGACATTGATGATCAGAATGGAACAAGCTTATCAATGGGGCCTCATCTAAGCCTAAGCTTCCTAGAAGCACAAAAGCATTTCAAGAAGCTGGGAAGTGAGCTGAGTACTCCAAGTTATGACAATTATAAATAATTTCCATGCATGATCATCAACTCAACAATCTCTATATATTTATTGCTGCACTTTCATAAATCACATACACATTGAGAAACTTAATGGTGTATGTGCCATAAAATGCAGCAGATGTTATCACTTTTAAGTTTTTCACAAGTTTATTTCTTGAGGAGTTATTAATTATAAATGCAAACCCTTAATTTGAAGCTATAGATAAGATCCGGGTTTTAATTTCTAAATGTAGATTGAAAGTAAAAATATTATGGATAAATTATATCGATACCCCTGATGTTATGTTTAATTACACACACCCCTATTTTTTTATAAAATTATGGGTATACTCCTGAGGGGGTGTTAGTGTAATGTGCCTCAAATTGCAGGTACACGTCCTAAGAGGATGTTTGTGTAAAATTTTATCGTCGAACAGGGGTGTACTTATAATTTTGGGAATGACATGGGAGTGTTTGGTCTCCTCGTACTTTGCTATCCATTGCACTTGGTGCCAAACCATTTGACCTCAATTGTTCTCTTTCTTCTACTTCACGGACAGCCTAACGATTTGAGCTCAAAATTTTTTATTATACAAGACCTAATTTATACACATTGATTTTTTTTTTCAAATTATGTTATATTTTTTTATTGCATTTAATATATTCACACAATACGTGTAAAAATACTTTTTTAATAAAATAAATAATGTAATTTATATATATGATGTGTATATGTTAAATAAAGGAAGGTTCAATAAAATTTGAAATAAAAAATTTAATGTGAATGTCAAAAATCAAAGGCAGAGTTCATGGCAAGTATACTTTACGTTAAAGAACATTGACGCATTTTTATTTTACTAGGAGCTAATTTATATTTTATGTGTTTTTTAAGAAATATCCATAAAATAATATTTTTGAAAAAAATTACCATTCTTACTTATTTTTTTTATAGAATAATATTGTAACTATATATAGAATTTTTTATCTTTTCGGCTATCCTCTGAAATTTTGTCTCGAGTCAAAGAGGAAATTGGGAGAATATTATTTAGAGAAATTAAAAGTAATTTTAAAATATATGCTTTTTAATTATTAATTTTTGAAAATAATATTATATTTAGTCCCTGTTTGTTTGTTTGGGAATGATATTTTTTTGGAATTTGATTTCCGCGTATCATATATTTTTATTTAGTTAGATAATTTTGAAAAAATGGGAAAGAAAACGAAATCCCAAACATTGGAAATATGCACGGAAAATCTAGAAATCTAAAATCTTGATATTAAGGTGGGATTTATTTTTCATTCCCTTGGTAATATACCGATTAAAACTATTTTTTGGCATAATTAAATATATACGCATTAAATATTTTCTTAAGATTTTGATTGATTTTTCTATTAAATACTTTGTTCTATCAAGATACAATTAAATTCCTTACAATTTGTTCCGAGTATCGTATTCCATTTCCTTCAAACAAACAAGAGCTTAGAATTTTATTTTTTTCCGAGTATCATCTGATTTTTTTTCAGGCAAGAAATAAATAAATGGAAAAGTGGGAATACTTTATTTTTTTTATAACTCAACAAATTAAATTAAGTTTCATTATTTCATTAAAATAGACAAAATTCATTTAATTTTAATTTTTTTTGCTAGTCTCTCTTCTCCCGGTAGTTCTTCGCACGTTTCTTTTCTTTTCTTGTCACTTTCCCGTCCTCTTCTCTTCTCCTCGCCTCCGAAATACATGCAGCAATTCAACGAACAAAACTCCCAACGGAAATTCAATTGCCGACCCGATAACGCGTTGGTTTCCGCCCGAAATCCTCTGCTGAAGAAGCCTCAAACAACCCTTTTGATCAGTTCTTATTCAAAATTCTTTGAATCAAAACCCGTTCCCGAATAAGGGACCCGATTTTTTTTTTCTTTTTTTCCAAATTTTTTTCCTTCATTTGGAGTGCCGGAGAAAAGGATTACTTTCTGGGTTCCATTAGTGAACTTCATTTGCATTGAAGGCAAGAATCCAAAGAGGTCGCATGCAAATTTTTGGGGGTTAGACATGGGCATTGAAGCATTGTTGGGAATTTTGTGACCTTGAATGAAGCAAGAAGATATAAAAAAGGGGCGAAAATTTGTGTGTTTCAGGTAGAATTTGTTCTTCCTCCTTTGCTTTTGGGTTGGAAATTGCTTAGATAAGCTGAAAATTTTCTGGGTTTTTCCCCTTTGGGTGTTTTTCTCCCTTTTGTGGGGGGAAACGCATTGAAACCAAGAAGATTTTTTGGTATGTGCATGCATAGCTGTAGATATGGCTATGTGTGTTCTTGTTTGGGTTCAATCAAATGAGGACGGAAAAATGATCATTTGATAAGCGATGGACATCAGATTTGTGGCCTTTTTTGTTGCTGTTATCTCTGTCTTTGCAGCAAATGGTTCAGAAGGAAATAGGAAATCAGCAGAAAGCTTCCTAGACAGTGGAGGTTCTCTGGATGTTCAGGAAATTGGTAAAGACACGGTATGTGAATTGGGGTTTTTGTTTTCTCTGTTTGAATGTGCTCGAAAGTGAACATTTGTCTGTGAATTTGTTGCTTTTCTGTTGGTGTTATCATTATGCAGCAGATTGTTTTTAAATCTTTGTGAAGGAAAAAGGGATACTGGATATATGAAATTTGTAGAAAATGCTTTATTGATAAAAGATAATGTTGAAGGAAAATGCACCATACAGAAAATCGGGTGAAGTTATACGGCCAAGTTGGTCATATTTGGCTTGCATATCTTGAGGTGCATTCGACATATACAGCAAGAACTGAGGGTGACAAGATTGAGTGGTTTAAGTTCTTTTCTGTTGTATTTCTGCTAGTAATGACCAGAAGGTCGACGTTGTAGTTTTGCAAACGTCTGTAGAAGGCGACATTGACCCTTTTATCTTAAGTATTTTGTGAGGTGAACAAGAAAACTAGAGTTTGGACTTCATCATGCTTTTATAGTTAATGCATTACAGCAAGAACTTGACACGTTCGATTCAGCCAACCAGAGAAGCTAAGGTGGTTAACTGACATGCCCCTGAATGGTGACGAATTTGCAAGCCGAGCTAGTTGGATTTCTTCAGTTAGAAACGTAAATGTCTGCTTTACCTGCAGGGTTGAGGGCTGCTCATGTTCCTCGTTTATTTGCTCTATGCTAGAGATGTCTCATACAAAAATTAAGTTCTCAGTCAATACAAGAAAATTTTCTGTTATCCTAGATCATTCTGGTGAACAATTGAAAAAGAAATTTTTTCCTAATTCTGAACTGGTTTAAAAGTTCAGCAACTGAAGTCTGATCACCCAAGTGTGTTAAAAGATCTAGTGAACAGAATTAACGAGTTGGACAATGAAGAGCTAGCATATCATCTTGTTTTAGCAGAACTTACAACCTTTCCATAAATAAGAGCAGTTTAAGATTCTGCGGTCGCTAATTATAGTGCCATGATCACTCCCTTGTGATTGGATGACTGTTGTTTCTTTGTTTTTATTGCATAATAATACAAATCGCCACTGAGGTCCACATTTACTTGTTCAAATTATGCGAATTATGGATGCTGCATTTCTGAACTTGTATCTTCAATGAAGTTCTGCTCGGAGAATATGACAGGGTGCTTCCTAAATATTTTGATGACATATTTTCTGACAGGCTGAACAAGTATGGAAGCATTGCAGACAAGAGTTAAAAGATTTGGAGCTACGTCACTCGCCGATCAACAGTCACAACAGTGTTGAATTTGTTCCAACTTCGTCGGTGAAAAGAAATATACAGAAGACTATAGCTGATCTGCCTCCAAAGAAGAAGGAAACTGTTTTGGCCTGTCTGAGAGAGAAAAATTTTGCACCCCGTGTATTGAGAAATGAGCAAGAAATTTGGTCGACTAAATATCAAAAGCTGATTTCTAGTTGGGCTAGTATACCCAGAAGGTTACTGAGGCGAAAAGTGGCCAAACAAGTTGTAAGAGCTGCCGCAGCTCCGGTTCCTGCACCCCTTCAGTCTCCGGTTAAGCCACCCCCTCCGCCTTCAGTTAAGCGGCCCCCTCCGTCTCCAGTTGAGGAGCCCCCTCCGTCTCCAGTTAAGGCCCCACCTCCTACGGCTCGTGGACGAGCTCGTGCACCACCACCACCTGCCGTTGATGAGACTCCTCCAAGATTCCCAGCCGTCGATAGTCCTCCAAAATTACCAAAAATAGTTCCACCTCCTTCCCCCCCACCACCAGTAAACAACAGTCATACAAAGTATATTGTCATTGCTGCAGTTTCAAGTGCAGTAGCAGCACTTGCAGTTTTTGCTCTAATCTTACTTCTCTGTGGGAAGAAAATTGAGAAGGTTGAACCAAAAGATGGGCAAAGAGACGAGAAGCCTCTTCTCAACTTCAGCACCAGTAATATTTCTGCAGGTATCTTACGAACCATGATTAAGTTTCTAGTGGAGATCCTCTTGGTTATGTTTCATTCTTCCTAGCTATAATTTGTTCATTCAGGTTCTGCACAAAAGTCCAATGCCATGTGTAGTAAAACCGGCATTGAAAATTTCAAGCCTCCTCCAACTGCTGGCGGTTCATTGGATGCTAATCTCAATTCTTCACAAACTGCATCTCTGTCAAGATCTCAGTCAATTAAAGCTAATACAAAATCAGATTCAAAAACTTCAACATTACCACTTCCTCCAGGAAAACAAGCACAAGCACAAGCACAAGCAAAAGCACAAGCACAAGCACAAGCAAAAGCACAAGCACCTCCACATACTGGACCACCACCACCACCTCCACCACCACCTCCACCGCCACCCCCACCCCCACCCCACCCCCACCCACACCTCCACCTCCACCTAAACCCCGTGCTCCCGCCCCTCCACCACCTCCTAACGTTCACCGTCCTCCTAATCCACCAGTGCCTGCAAAGCCTCCCCCACCCCACCATCGACGATCTTCTACAGGAGGGACGAGTGTACTTTCTGATGAATCCGATGCTCCGAAAACCAAGTTAAAGCCGTTCTTCTGGGATAAGGTTCTTGCAAGCCCGGATCAAACAATGGTCTGGCATGAGATTAAAGCAGGGTCATTTCAGTAAGTACTTGCACTCAGTTTATGACTTGACTTAGATTTTGGATGATGTTTCTTAAGGTGCGCTTTCTGATTTGCAGATTTAATGAGGAGATGATGGAAAATCTCTTTGGATATGTCCCAGATAAGAACAAAAATGAGCGAAGGAAAGATTCACCTTCATTCAACCCTGGTCCGCAGCTTATTAAGATTATTGATCCTAAAAAATCGCAGAACCTAGCGATTCTTTTAAGAGCATTAAATGTGACAACAGAAGAAGTTTGTGAAGCCCTCCAGGAAGGTACCTTCTACAGATTTGCCAATTCATTCACATGCACTGAATGAATGTTTATGTTGTATTTATTAGTTATCCAGCACTTTGCACCTCCCATTTTAGTTATTCGATCTGTTTGTGAATTAGTTTCTGCACTTTAAACGTCTTTAATGGAGTGTTATCAATAATATTCATCAGGTAATGAGCTCCCACAGGAGCTCGTCCAGACTTTGTTGAAGATGGCACCAACGACAGACGAAGAGCTAAAGCTTAGGTTATATACTGGCGATGTTGCTCTTCTTGGCCCAGCTGAGAGGTTTCTCAAGGTCTTGGTTGAGATTCCATTTGCCTTCAAACGTCTGGAAGCACTGTTGTTTGTAAGCACATTCCAGGAGGAATATTCTTCACTCAAAGAGGCCTTTGCAACTTTAGAGGTTTGTTTGCAGCCTATTACTAAAACCCACTTTCCTTCGCATAATGTCGAATCGTATTTTTTCATAAATATACAGTTAATAGGAATTTAGACGGACTAATCTGTCAATTTTGAACTGAACTCTTGCCAGGGATTCAAATACATATGGTATAAACTTTTCTTTGGATAAGAATTTTACATCGACTATTATGATTTATTATTTGAGGTGTTGAACAATCATTTGAAGACTGACAAGGAATATAAATTTTTACCAATGGATTTGCTTACCTCTTTTCATGGCTAGTGTCTTACCAGCAGGGGACCATATTGGCTTGCAGATATATCTTTATTTTTCCAGTATGCCAAAAACATCACAGATGCTTTGTGTCGTCGCTTATCCGTTTGTTGCTTTTACTGGTGTTGGTGTGAGGGATCATCCTACAATTTGGTGGAATTAACATAATATGATCCCTTTCAGGTAGCATCCACGGAGCTCAGAAACAGCAGACTCTTCCTGAAACTCTTGGAAGCTGTTCTCAAAACCGGCAACCGCATGAATGATGGCACATACCGTGGTGGTGCTATGGCGTTCAAGCTTGACACTCTCTTGAAATTATCAGATGTGAAAGGAACAGATGGAAAGACCACACTGCTACACTTTGTCGTCCAGGAAATAATTAAATCGGAAGGTTTAAGAGCTGCTCGCAGATTAAAAGAGAGCCCTAGTATGTCCAGTGTGAAGACAGAAGATCTTGCTGGGGATGCTTCACACGAATTGGAAGAGTACCACCGAAGCCTTGGTCTTCAAGTTGTTTCTGGGGTTAGCAGTGAGCTTGCGAATGTAAGAAAGGCAGCAGTCTTTGAGAACGAAAATCTAAGTGAAGCCGTGGTGAAACTCAGTCAGTCACTTGCCAGAACAAAACAATTTCTAGAAATTGACATGAAAAGTATCGAAGAGAGTGATTTCTACAATAATCTTTCTGGTTTTATTCATCAATCCGAATCCGATATCACATGCCTGGCAGAAGAAGAAAAGCGGATAATGGCTCTGGTGAGAAAGACGGGAGACTACTTCCACGGTAAGGCCGGAAAGGACGAGGGCTTGCATCTCTTTGCAATTGTCCGTGATTTCTTGATAATGTTGGACAAGGCATGTAAAGATGTGAAAAGCTCGTCAGCATTACCATCAAAGACGCCGAGAAAAGAGACTGTACCATCATCACCTTCACCACCTTCTCAAGAATCACAGCCTGAGTCTTCGTTGAATATGCACCAGCAACTATTTCCAGCAATAAGGGAGCAGCAAATGGATGATGACTTCAGTTCTGATGATGAAAGCTGACCTCTTCATTTCACAGTAAGCTGAAGTTTCATTGATTTGGAATTACACTTTGTGCAGCTATCATCCTTCTGGCCCGATTGTAGCCAACTTAATGTGTCGTTGGCTAATCATATCCTCGTTCTTCCTTGTAACACGAATAGTTCTGCTTGTGCGAATGTACTATGTACCAATATTCCTCGATTTCTGTGGGGAGGGGAGGGGGTGAGTTATCTTTGTAAGAGATTATAGTCGCATGCAGGACCGACTTTTGAAGGTTGTCATTACTTGGGGCTCGCTTGTGCTCGTGTGGAGATGAGATCTTGGGAGGTGTTCATACTGTTGGATGATAGAGAGCCAGTCGACGATGAAAATATACAAGTGCGAAGGGGTTATTACGATACTTGTGTACATACATAAGCGATCGAGTGTATGACAAAATTAAGGAGTTCCCTCTTATAAGGTGTGTAAATGAGAACGTTCACCTGTTGTTGATGCTTGTGATCAGGTCCAAACCTTTTCTGTGTCTCTGGAACCTGAACTGTTGTCACTTGTTAGGATAGCAATGTCACACAGTTATACTATATGGATTGGAATGCCTTCTTTCATGGTTTCTTCTATCTTTGCAGGTGTTCTTTGTGTATTGTATGTGCATCTTCATCACTTGCTGTTGTTTCCATTCAACATCTGCATTATGATTCTAAAACTTTGATTGAATAGTGTTGTAACTGAAGGGTAATTTCAGAAGAAAAATATAATATGTATGACTTTTCTCATCTCATTTTGAAACATATAATTATTTTTTTGGGGTGAATTACATTGACGTCTCTTGAGGTTGGGTCCAAATATGCATATACATTACATCTTTGTAAAATTATAATTATATTTCTTGAAGTTTCAGTTGTAATTATAAGTACACTCACTAGTTAGTAGCACAAGTTTACATGAATATCCCGTAAGATAGTTATGCTAACACCTTCTAAGTGGATGTACCTATAATTTTATAAAAGATATAGGGTATTTATTTATTTAGACTAATTTCAAGGGATGTTAGTCTAATTTTATCCTACTTTTGTAATATGATTTTTTAGTAAAACGTTTTCTTTATTACACTCACGCACAATCAAGATTTAACACGAGACTTTCCATAGAAGAATCTTGTACTCAAACCATTGAATTATCCCTCCTAGGGACCATGTAGGCTTTAAACGTTCAAACCTATAAAAGAGAACGTTTTGTTACAAAAATGATATTTTTTTACTAAAAAATTATTTTTCGATGGCCATTGCAATCGGAATGTGCACCAGGGTGCACTGTGGCAAGACAAAGTAAATTCGAGGGTGCAATATGCCATTTGCCCAAATATATACTATATATTATTTATTTAGACGAAATAATATATTTATTTATAATCTATATGTTAATATTTAGGTTAAATTACAGCCACCTCTTCTGAGGTTTGACATAATTACAAATACTCTTTGGTTGTTTGAAAAATTACAAGTACCCTCCTGAGGTTTGTAATTTTTAACCAAAGACCTGAAATTGATGATTTTGCCCTTGAATTTTTTATTAAAATTGTAAGAAAATCAACCGAGATAAATTGCATTATTGTTCTTCTGTAAAAAAAAGTTAAGAAATATCTCCCTGCGTATTCTAGTCCAAAAAAATTAAGAATTTTAAATAAAAAATAATTTAGTGCATAAAGGTTGGTTCGTCCATTCATAAAAATATATAAAAATAGATTATTTGTTAGACGATTACAAACCTAAAAAATATTTATAATTTTTTAAATAATAAAAAATATTTATAATTATGTAAAATTTCAATAAAGAAAGTTATAATTTATCTTAATATTTATGAGAGGGAGAGAGAGAAGTTTACGGTTAAAACATATTTCCCAGCAAAGATTCTCCTCCTCCACTACTCAGTCGAATTACTTCCCGTCTGCAACTCCGGCCGGGTTTAGCCGGCGACTCTATCACTTTCTCATCGTTTTCTCCAATGGCTGACCCTTATCGATCGAGGTATTTCACCTATTTACCCTGTTACAAAGCACACCTGCTAGTTATTTTGAATTGAATCGTGGATAGTTTTACTTTTACCTGTGGCTATGATTGAATATTAAACAATTGAACACAGAGAAGGATTGAGCACGAGGTCGGCGGCGTATGGCGGTTATTCGGATGAGGTTCAGGTGCGAATCGATCCAGATATCGATGACGAGGTCACGGGTCTTCGCAAGCAAGTTCGGCGATTACGTGATGTAATATTTTTTGCTTACTTCATTTTTTTTTATTTATTTTTGGCTTAAGACAGTATTGTTGTTTCCGTAATTGCTGTGAATGTGTGGTTCTGTCAAAATGATTGCTTGAAAGTGGAGGAGATTGAGATTGGTAGTTCGTTTATGCTGCATTGCCCAAATAGCGTGAAGATATTAGTCATTTAGTTATTAATAGATGGTATGATAAGGAAATGAGTCCTTCAAAAATTTGTTGATGGACTTACAAGCCCCGTTGGTTTTCTTTAACTTACACGTCTATGTGAATCTGGTATGCTAAAGTGACTTTATATTGCATATGAAGTAGTTTAGTATCTCCAATTTATGATCGGACACCTAGATGCTGGGATGTCTGTGTGATTCTTGGTTATATGGACTGTAACTTCATGTAGTTAAACTTGGAAGTGGTGATGCTCATAATATTTACGTAGTAAATGGATAAATAAAAATCCAGAGTTGGTTAGGTGCATACTAACTCCTTTGCTTTTTTTATCTTGCCCTTATTCCTGCTTCAGTTTCTGTGGTTTGGTGGATATATTATGCGCGTGCTCGTCGGTGATGCCTGTGCCTCATTTTATTTAGTGTTCAAGACCCTAGAATTTTCACCTTGCGTCACTTTTTGCCTTTAGCAAGTGTTCTCGGCATTTTTCAATTCTCATCTTCTATTTGTGTTGCTGTTGAGCACTCTCCTATCACTGTAAATGGTTGCATGAGTATGACACTTGGCAAGCACGCGGTGGATACTTGTAAGATTTGTTGAATGTATGCATTGTACATGCATCAGTTAAAGGAGCAATTATCTTGTGCTCTGGTCCTCAATCAAGTCATTAGCTTTCGTACGAGTTAAAACTGACTCGAGATTAAGCCCCTATTGTCAATGAGTCTGTTGGTGAGCATGCTGCTATTAGGTGGTGATGTTTGCCTATGGATTAATTTTTTTTTTCTCCCATTTTATGGTTCTTCTTTATTGTAGTGTTGATTTAGGGCAGTAAATTCTTTATTTGTGGAACTCTCATGATATGCAAATTCCGACATGCATTTATCAAGTTTTCCGAAGATTCTGTTTTAGAGTTATGGTAAATTGCATGTTGAGGAACACTGTGGCTTTAAATCAAACAACATTTGCTGCTAACATGTAACCTGCATATCATGCTACACATCCCGTAATGTGTGTTCCATTTATATTTTGTTTTCACTTGCCTAGTCTTATTATTCACATATACAATGTTGCAGGTAGCTCAAGAAATTGAGACAGAAGCAAAGTCCCAAAATGATTTCCTCAATCAGCTGGTATGTCATGAACTCTAAGTTCAGAATTTGAATTGACCTCCGAGTAATTGCTGAACTGTTATGCATACAAATATATTGAGAAAAAGAAATTGAGACCTGATATTCAATAGTCAACTGTGGTCTTGGAGAAACAGCCCCTTTATTCCTAGAGGAATAAAGTGATGAAAAGTTTGATAAGGTGATTGAAGCTATAACTGGTTACATACTGAAGCCTGTTTGAAATAACTTGTTGAACTTGTTAAAGCTCCACATTTGAGAGTTATCGATGGAAGAGAAAGGAGGGGAAGGTAAAAAGCTTCATTTAGAGGTTGATCAGGGTGAGTAAGGGAATGCTTTGATATGTTATATGACCTCTCATCTACTAACAGAACAGGCACTCGGACATTTGACTTACCTATTTATGCAAGAGTTTATCACATTAATTTTCTCTTACTCGATTTCTAGCTTTCTGAATAGATTTACAGAGTTTAATAGTTGTACTACTTAGATATTGAAATGTTGGAAGAAAAAGCAATGATGGGGAAGAAATGACGTTTCTGTGTTTGTTTTGTTTGTAGCAAATGACATTGATCAAAGCTCAAGCAGGGGTGAAAAACAACATGAGGAGACTCAACAAGAGCATCGTAAGGGAAGGATCAAGCCACGTCATGCACGTCGTTCTGTTTGCACTCTTACTGTTTTTTGTTGTTTATTTGTTGGCCAAATTTACACGAAGATGAGGAAGGATACAAAGAAAGAAATGTGTTTGCCATTTTTCTACGGTGTGGTCTGCTGCTTGAACGAAGCTTTTTTGTGTATTGTTAATACTACCGCGGTAGCTTCAGTTGGTGGCCTTCTTGTTATTAGTTGGCTAACTTCAAATCCTTGTCAGTCTTGGATGACACCTATGAGATTAGATCAAAGTATACAAATACTTTTTGTTTTTTACAAAATTACAGCTACATTTAAGATTATAATTGTAATTATAGTTACTCCTTATTCAAAAAAAAAAAAAAGATTACACAAATATTCCTTGAATAAAAAAATACACTTACAACCCTTAGAAGTGTAGATGTATAAGGGGTGTTTATGTAATTTGATCTTATCTTATGTGTGTCAATATAATTTATCCATACAAATACTCTGCATACGAATGATTAAAACTTTAATTTCTGACATGACTGACATACCTACATTATTTCATTAATCATAAGATGTGAACCTCAAGAATTATGCAAGTTGAGGAATAATGGTTTAATAATTTTGTAATCACCAAAGTTTTTTAAACATCTAATAATATACACACAAGACTTTATACATATAATATATTAATATATATACTAAATAATAATAATAATATGTATAAAAATGTGTATATATTATACATAAGAATGCGGTGCATGGGCATTACGGACATTTATTAGCTTTGATTAATCTTATCCCACGTTGTAATCACTTGATGATATTTATCGTAGCATTTTGATCGAACAAAATAAACAACATACAACTAATCTCGAATTATTCTATCTCGCATTTAATCTCATATTACCCTTGACTCATTTATCTCATCTGACAAAGTAAATGAAACCTAATCCAAATATATTTTTTGATATTTCTTTTAAATACTTTAGGAATATTAAGATCAAATTAATTTAAGCGCTTATTAAATAAGTTGAAAATAATATTTTTGATATTCAGCTCATGCTTATGAATTGTTCAAGTTAAGTTCATTTAAATCAAAAATTATTATAAGTTTATTGCAAATACCTATTCTTGAAATTTACGACGAGGCCTGGCGAAATTGAGGCTCCATAATTTTAGAAGTTATAAGTTCGAATCCTTGTGTGGTATGGTGTTGCTATTGTATAGTAGTTATTATTTGTAAGTTGTAATAGTTAGATGTTATTTCGATTAAACTTATGTAATATTTATTAATTAGGATATGATTGTTGTAATTGTTTGAGTTCAATATTGATATTTTACGGGATTAATATATATATATATATATATATATATATATTACCATACAAGCTTAACGCGTGGAAAGGGCGCCACAGGACACCACCAATATAAATAACTCCATAAACCCTACGACACTCTTTCCACCTTCACAAAGCAAAGCACACCCACACAGCTATGGCGCCCAAAGCCCCCTCTCACTCTCGTCAACCCGCCAAGGAGAAAGAAGAGAAGGAAGAACCCTCTTCAGAGGAGGAGGAGGAAGACCCTTCTGAAGAAGAAAAGGGAAATTTCTCTGATGAAGAAGAGGAAGAAGGTTCATCTGAAGATGAAGGAGAAGATCAGGAAAAGGTAACTCCAACCCCAGTTACCAAATTCGGTTCGAAATCAATTGTCCAAGAAAATGTTGGGTCGGATTCTGACCCTGATTCGGAAGGATCCCCTTCTGATTACAAGCTGCAGCCCATCTCTAAGTCATCTGTAGTCTCGGTAAAGCGCGCCCATGAAGAAGGAGATAACGATCAGCAGTCTTTGAGAAGCTGCAAAAAGTCAAGAACTGAAGAGAAACAATCTTCTGCTACCCCTGGTGGAGGGGTTGGGGTTGGGGTTGGGGGTGGGGGTATCACCAGGCTGTGGAGTAACGAGGATGAGATTGCTTTGCTGAATGGAATGATTGATTTCAGGAATGTAAAAGGGCTGGACTCGAATGCGGATATGGGGGCGTTTTACGATTTCGTTAAGGGAAAATTGAAGGTGGATTTCTCAAGGGATCAGCTGAGAACTAAGATTAGTAGGATTAAGAAGAGGTTCTTGAATGCTTTGAAGAAAGGTGAGAATGGGTTGGACCCTGTGTTTTCCAAGCCACATGAGGATATGGCCTTTGAACTCTCCAAGAAAATCTGGGGTGGTACTGTTGGAAATAGTGAAGGAGGTATGAAAGGTGTTTCGAAGGCGGAAAAGATTCGAGTGGGCGAGAAAGAGATTGTAAAGAAAGAAAAGGAAGGTGGAGAGCAGGATTTTTGGTCCAAGTACCGATTTTTAAATGAGTCGTTTCGTAATATTGAGGGGAACTTTCCCTCTTTGGCGATGTCCGAGGGTGGGATGAGTCTTGTGAAGGAAAGGTTGAGTTTGATTGGGAGTGTGAAGGCCAAGGAATTGGATGACAAGTGGAAGCAATTGATTAAGGCGGAGACCGAACTAAATTATAAGATGTTAGCTTTGATGACGGAACAAGTAAAGATGGCTTTCGGTCGATAAATAGGTATAATTTGTAGTCAGAAGTTCATATTTTCTTGATCCATATGAGTTATGTTGTGGGGTGAATCTTTCTTTTCATTAGGGTATTGGAGCTTTTAAGATTCTGTCCAACTGGAAACTTATGTTCATAGTGCAGCAATCATTGCTTTGGCGATGAGTTCAGCTTTTTAAATATACAAATTGACAAAGACCTGTTTCCTGTGCCGTCTACTTGTTATAGCTATTCTGTCCAATAAACAGCATTGCTCGTTTTATAACTGATTGATGCATATTTTAGTGTGTCCTCCATAAAATGATGACATGATATGCTGAATCCCATGGTAGCTTCAATGCCAATAAGTAAGTAATGTTGAATCTTTATGGAATCTTGTCATCAAGCTCTTAAAAGCGTTCAATGTGTAATTTTGGAAAATAGAACTGCCTTCTTGCTTGGATTTTCACATTTTCATTGCATTTAAAGCACTTGAGCTGATGAATAGGTTATAAATGAAGTTCCGTTCCGTTACTGCTAAAATCAGATTTCGAGGTGGTTCTTGAAGTATTTTGTTTGTTACCTCATTATTATATTGCCTAAAGATGTTTATGCTTTGTATTACAGTTTCTTGGATCTATTTTATGCTTTGGCTGGCTATGTGGTTTGAGATCACTTTACCTTCTTAACGGCTGTTTACCTTTTTTGTTAGAATAATCCTATCTGTCCAACGCACTTTTTTATACGTGTTTGATATTTATGTGACTTTGACATCGGGATAAAATAAATGTTCCTCAGCGTCTTCTTCTTATCCGTTGCCTACTTTTAGTCGCCAATGTATCTATAAAGACTAAGCTGATTGCACGTTATACTAGGCAACGTTATGGTGCATGCATGAACAAGTCCAACTTGGCTAAAACACATTTCTCCATGAAAATTCCTTTGCCCACTGATACAATATATGCTATTTGTGTGGAGAACGAGTGGATATCCAACACCCAGAGCTTCAAAATCCTTTTGTTCTGAGTTCAGGTTGTTTGTGCAAGTCGCTTCCCTTTATACAACTCCATTACTTTACGTCTATTTTTGCATGTTAATGAGAAGTTGTTGCCCTTGATATTGGTACTGCCGTGCTTCACTAGTTTATATGTTATGATATGGAGCCATGCAGTATTTTGACGCTTAGGATGGACTTATTTTCTCAGTTTGTGACATTATATTCCAATGTTTAATTCATACTCCATTCATTTTAAAGAAAATGATCCTTTGCGAATTAAATGAACTATGTGTTCTTTGATTGACCTGATCCTTTACGAATTAAATGAGTTTCTATTTCCAGTGATTGACTAATTTTTTGAATTCGCAAATTAAATTAACTATGTGGAAGTGCCACTAGACGACATTTTGAGCAGCAAAGCTAGCGTTAGGAAAACATGAGTTGTACGCAACCGTATACATTAATGAATGTTGTAGTTTCTGATTTGATGAATCCAGAAAGCTATGTGCAGTTCAATGCATGCTCAATCTGAAGTGTAACCGCCAGGCGAACTGATTATCTCTAGATTCCATGCTCTCAATTAGGTATGCACCCAGCGTCTGTTACTCTTCTTCATGGTTTTACGTCTAGCTTTAGTTGAACAATAGCGTTCTAGCTTTAGAGAGCCATTCTGGAAAGGACTTTGTCACAAACTAAGGTGCAGAAACTGACCTTGCAACATTGCATTGATGATTTCTTGCTTGGCTTGATTTATTTATCAAATTTTGCCTCTTGTTTTTGGATATCTGTCTTTAAGCAGTTCCCTCTCTGTGCAACTTTGCTCTTGTGCTTGCTTATGTACGTTCTCGTCTATTATCTGCGCCATGTTCGGAGGTTTTTCTTAAATTCTTGCAGCAGATACATTCATTATTCTTGCTCTACTGTTCTGATGCCTGATGGTCGGTTACCCGTTACCCCTTACCCGTTTCTTCCCATTGCTGGCTGTTGGTATTATCTTGTCATGCTCTAGATGCCACGGACCGAATCGTTAGTTTTCGATGGTCATCTTGTGACAGAAATGCTATGATATGTCTAAACTTATGGAGCTAGATGTAAGATCTTGGCCTAAAATCAGAGGTGCAAATGTTGTTCATAGTGGCCCCATTCTTAAGATCATATGCATTGTCCATTATCTTGTTTCTAAATTGCCAAATAGAAAATTGTCAGATGGTGAGGGTGGACCACTTTCAGTCAGATGGTTTTATATTCGATTGTCTTTGTAAGGTTGTGTTGGTAGATAATCTGTAAGTATTTAAAAGTGTCCTATAATTCTAGGGAACATCGTGACTCGTGGTGGTGATTAGAGTTGAAGGCATCTTATATTTTTTCACCCCAAAAAAAGGGATAATTTTATTTGCATCTCTTGATTTATGGTTTATTTATATAAACTATCATTTTTGCATAACTACATAAACCATTCATGGCGGCGAAAAATTAGGGTAATTTGTGCAATGATGTTGATGTTTATAGGGGTGTAGATGTAATTTCGCAAAAAGTATGAACGTTTGTGTAAATAATGTTGATATATTTGATTGGTGTATGGGTAATTTTTTAAAAAGTTTAGATAATTTATATAAATGTCATATATCAGGAGGTGTAAATGCGTCTGACAGTATCCCAACGACACAACATAATCATTAGACATAAATAGTCTTAACTAATCTAAAACTTCCGACAAAATTAGCCAAACACCCTCTTAAGTAAAACACAACATATTTTTTTAAGAACAAAATGCAAACTAGTAATCGTTTTGTCACGACAACAAGAACTTACAAAAATCAAGTACGACTTAAAACTTAAAGTTGAAAATCGAGTCACTTTTCATCGAAACGAGAATTTGGTCCTAATTTTACGGGATCAAAAAAACATTTATCCCGAGAGAGATTATGGAAACATGGTGCCGGTTTTAAGGGAGCGCGGCGGCCGTGGAGGTAACATAATAGGCAACGGCAAAGACGGCGTGGACCATGCACAAAATCCCACCGGTGGACAGGAAATGGTGGTGCGTGAAGCCGCAGGATGCCCTTGATTTGTTGTTTGATATTGTTCCGATCACCAGCATCGACAGACCAACGGCCAGGATGATCCTGAACATATATTACATTCAGTTTTGGGCTCTAAACAATCAATAATATCAAGAATATTGTCTTTTACTCTCTATTTCCCAAAAATAATACTTTAAAAATGAAATCTTTTTTTTTTTTTCTTTTTCGCCCCTCAAATCTTCATTTCTAGATTCGTCCCTGATTGAAATATGTCTTTCTGAATTAGATTAAATTAATTTCTTCAGATTGCGTTCACATTGGAGATTTGGGATGCATTTAGCTAGAAATTGGCTCAAATATTTGATGGACTTGAAATTTATTATAAGAATTTAATTCTAATGTCAATTAGTCAAGATTTATAAATCCCTGGTTTCAAATTCTTTAATCCAAATACACCCCATCTCTATTACCCTTTGTTGAATCTTAACCAAAAATAAAAAATAAATTTTTTTGAATATTTATATATATAAATTCATGATAGAGTAGTGTTGTAATGAGAAGAAGAGAAGGAAAAGTATGAAGAATATATATATATACCATGTGAAAACAAGGCATGCCATTGACAACTTCTTGCTGGGGGCTGCTTTCTGAAGTTCTTGTTGATCACTATTGCAAACACTGCATCCTCCAACCAAATTGGCAACAACATGAGCCAAACTAAGGAGGGTTGCGGCCGCTACCCCTAGAACGAAAGCCTCGTGGCTCGGTTCTTTACACTCGAATATCCACAACCTCAAATGCTTCTCCTAACCATCAATAAACTCAAATTCATTCAAAGTATATATAAAACAAGAAAGAGAATCCCCGACATGTTATACAATTATACGACTCTGTTTAAAAAAAAAAAAAAAATCCTAATCCAGTTACTCTTGAAGGCCATATCGTTATAGTATATCAAAAAAGTTTCATTTTATTTCGAGTGTTATAACATTTTTCGTCTGAAACGCGAAAAATCACCTGATTTTGAGCGGCCTCTGCTTTGATTCCAAGAATTCCAGCAGTGACATCCAATGCCACAATCAAGAGACATGCAAAAATGCCAATAAATTTATTCATTTTTTTGAATATGTGTGTGTGTGTGGTCTTGAGGGACAAGAGGAACAAGAATAATGTAGTAAACTACCCTATTTAAGAATACCTTTATAGCTAGATCATATGAAAAGAAATGTGACATAGGGCAACAAGGGACTTCTACATATATATATTTATATATGAAGAGAAATTTTTAATTAAAATTTACCTAAATATTCTTGGAAAAGCTTCTTTTGTCACTAGAAGGGTGACTTTAATTTGCTTTTATACCTACTTTAACCTTCTTTTGTTTGTTGGGGGATTCTTTCGATTGAGGAAGAAGTAAAGTAGGGTATAAAACAACTAAGGACTAGTGTGACTACTGCAGGTTAGGCATCTTTGGTGTTGGGTGCATATGCATTATTAGGGTTTTTCATGACTTTGAATATTTTGATTTAAACCAGCAACAATTAGGGTTTTATGAAAATTAGTCTTCTTTACTTACACTTCATGCTCAAATGTATGTTGTGTACATGGTTTTTGGTTTCATGGGCTCAACAACTTTAATAATGAAAATTAATCGTTAGAAACAATAAAATAATAGTTCCAACATAGGTATTTAAATTAATATCGTGCACATCTTGTGTGTATATGTTTATGTATATTATATATGAATGTGTGTGTTCTTTTATGTGTGACCTGTTGGTCTAATGATAAGCGAGTTGGATTTTAAAACGAATTCTTGTCAGTAAAATTTTAGAGACATACTTGTTGGGAGTTGGAACTTGGGAATGGGTTTTAATTCTTTCGTTCCTATTTTAAACAAGACTAGTTTGATCTCTAATATGGGATAAGGACACATACAATAAAAATGAAAGGAAAATAAATAAATAAATATGTGTTTGTGTGCGTGCGCGCGCATGTTAGAAAATTAACAAGAACGATTATACAATATGTAGTAATAATTAGGGTCATCATCAATAGCATGAAATGTATAGCCTAAATTATGTAATCTTATTGGGATCTAATTTTATGATTGATTAAAAATTCATTAATTTCATTACAAGTTATTTCCTTTAAAAAAGAAAAAAATTGGATTTGAATTCAATTATAACTTCTATGATCCAATTCGATTAATATCTATTCAAATGAAAGTGACTACATTTAATAATTACTTAATTATGATATATATTATTTCCTTTAGGGTGAAATTAAATTACAGCAATAATATTTTTCATGTATATCATTGGAATATTAATTCCATAAGCAAATTCAGATGATTAATTAAACTTTTACTATAAATATATACATATATGTCGATTTGGTCAGAATATTATAAATCCGTTTACACCTAAATTTGGACCAAGTAGAAAAGTACATTTGATGTCGATTTTGTTCATGTTAATTTCGAATCTGTAAAAAGTAATTATAAGACACAGAAAATACGAAGAAATTAATTCCGAATTTAAATAAAAGGGATTACAATTTCTAAGGAGGATTTCGAAAATAAAGACTATTCCCCTAATTCTTTTCTTTCAAGTTTTTATTCAACGGTTGAAAATATTTTTTGGATGTATAATCTCCTTTGAATTTATGGAAAAAATCATTGGCGGTTGCAACACTTCCTCACGATTGAGAGCTTTGAATTTGATTTATTATATCCATGTCTTGACAGTTTGCATAATATTATGGCCTAGAAGCCCATTTTATAGGCATGAGCTAAGGTTTAGATGACTTGGAGCTCACTTTTTGCAGAATTGAATATTATGGACTTTGATGTGGATTAATTTTCTAACAGACTACTTAAATATATATTGATCCAATTAGTTAATTCAAAATAAAAAAATCATAAGACCCAAATGATTTGGGCTTATTATATAAGTTTATTTACCTTGAAAATTTATCAAGTCCAAATTTGATATGGACTCGTATTCGAGACTCAGTTATTGGTAAATTTATTTGAACTCTTTAATCCATAAATTATGTCGAAAAGTCTGATGTGAACAGATACATAGACGGACACTTGAAGCAACATTTACAAACTCTAAATTATTATACTTATTATGTGATAGTTAAAAATAACTATAATTCAGATAAAAATTGATAAAATGTACTTTTGAAATAGATTATTTAGTGAATTTTATATATTTGGATAAATTATATTGACATCCCTTGAGATTAGATCAAAATACACAGATATTATTGTCTTTTGCAAAATTACAGTTGTACCTTATGAGATTATAGTTGAAAATATAACTACATTCCCTATTTAAATTCAAAGTTTACACAAATAACCTCTGAAAAATAATACACTAATTATACAAAATATATGGGGTGTTTGTATAATTTAATCTAACTTTAAGAGGTGTCAAATATAATTTGTCCATATTAAAAGGGTTTTTGTGAAACTTTTTCTAAAATTTAGTGACAAAAAATATAGGACCGGTTTGAGTCGGAACACGTCTCCGGTCCATGAGATCCCACCCCGGTTTGTAATCGTCCCCCAACATTTTCTCTCGTTCTCTCTCAGACTCTGACTCGCCGTCTCTCTCTCTCTCTCTGTCGCCGACTCGCTCCCTCGCTCTCTCTGACTCGCCATCTCTCTCGCTCGACTTCCCCTCTCTCGCGCTCTCTGCAGCTCGACTCGCTCCCTCTCTCTCTATCCGTCGCCCGCCCAGAGGTATGTAATCCATGGATAAATTGTATTCTTAATTTCCGCCGTTTACAGCAGATAAATTTTATTCTTAATTTCTGTAAAGAATTAGAGTGTAATTACGAATGTATTCTTAATTTTCTGCTGCAATGTATTATTAATAAATTAATTAATAATACTCTGATTACATTATATGATTATAGGTTTTCGGGGTAAATTGTTAATACTATTTTATGAACGAATGTAGGATGAATGTTGCATAAAAAATAGGTTTGTAATCGGTATAAAGCTTAGCTTTCCAAACTGAGATAGTGATAGTGAACTGCTCTACTGGAAGAAATTGTATAACTTCCGAGTGAATTGGCATAACACATCAGTGTTGATCAGTAAACTGAAAAGCTGGTAAAGAGATGCGTTGAATGAATGAACTGTTTGTGTCCGACATTTCAAGATTAGTTTCCCATTGACCACCTGTTTCATTAATTTAAGAATTTGAAAAATTCAAAGAACCCACATGGCGATGCGCAATATTCTGCTATATGTATCTCTGGGGAGAAAATCAGCGCTTCATTTTCTTTAAGCCCTGAAAATAAACCTCTTCTCTGAAGTCCTCTTTCTTGCTTGACTACTCAATCACCAGTTGGATCCTAATCAACGGGCCTTAGTTTTCTTTATGCAAATAGTTGAGTTTACATGCTTTCTTTTAGCATCACTTTGTGTTTGTTTTTACCACTCCGGAGTCCGGATGCAGCTACGATTTTTTGAACTGTCTTGTGAACATGAACGGATGGAATGTGATTGTGTTGATTATGCTATCTTCTATTCATTACTGTTAAAATGTTGCATGCTCGGATCTGCAGTAGAGTCCAAATTAACAGACTGGTAGTTCATCATGGGCACAGAAGAGAAAGATGTATCTAAAACAATGGACTGGAAAAGTATTGGACAGTCAGTAAGTAGTGAGTCTGGTGAAGGAGCAGCTGTAAAGAAGCGGCTACCGAAAAAGATAAGGCAAATTCCGGATTATTATTTCCTTCCCCGAAGATCTTTACCATCTGCTATTTTATTTTATGGAGCATGGATAGCTGCTGGAGTGGGAGCTGGCATGCTCACAGAAATTTGGATAAACAAAAAAGTGAAAGGTATTGTGTTTGGCTTGTCAATATCTTTCTATTGATATTTATAGGATTCCATTACAAATGCTGTTCAAAAAAAAACTGCCCAGCAGTTCCAATGTTATCTGGCTTGAATCTAATTCCATAGATGAACATATTTGATGTTTACGTATTATAGATTCATAGTATCGGATCTCATATGATGCCGGCCCATGTAACTTGAATCTCACTGACTTGCTTTCTCAAAATGCTGATTATTTTATTCCACCAGTAAAAGTTTGTTTTCAAAAGAAAATTAGTGTTATAAAGTTCATGATCCTGGAGATCTAAACTGACCCTCGTTTTTTATTTAATGTTCTAGATATGCGGTTAAAATTATATGACTAATGTTTATTTCTTCTATCGCTCTTACAGAGGATGGAGGTGTCATCTGGGAGTTTGACAAATGAAAAGCCTGATGGTTTGGTATCATCCCCTCGGTTGTAAGTCATCAGTTAGTTTGAATCTTGAATCTTGAACTGAGGAACTGTCATGTTGTGGTGCTTGTTTTGGTTCTCCTTGAAAATTTATGCACCTATTTGAAAAGGTGTTGGAAAAGGCTGTGCAGAGCTCTAACACTCTTCCTGGATCGAAGGAACTAATTCCTCAATAATCACATTACACTGACTTACTTATCCTAGTTTCTTTTAGTTTCTTCTACTTTCCCCTCTTTCTTCCTTTTCTCTTTGGTATCCCGCTTATGTTGCTTCTAAATGCTAAATATTTTACCAACATATTTGTGTCTGAAACCTCCCCAACGATTAACAAGTGACATTCTTAACAGCCTTACAAATTCTTTTGTAGACGAAACTATAATGCAAACTTATGATGGGCCTTCTTTTTGGGCATTGTTGTTGCTAAAGTTTCTATTCAACTGAGCCATCTTTCTGAATACTTGTTATCATGTATGGCCTCCTCCACAAGAAATGCTTGCCATTTGTATTGGCATTCTATAAAAGCAGATGTGGCCTAAGATGTATTTTACTTGTGTCCTTGTTTGCAAGTTACTCTGATTACTATTTAGATGCCTAATTTATTAACATGGCAATGACTAATTTCTTTTTGTGCTGTATTCTTTTCCATGGAAGTTTTACTTGTTCTGTCTATACTTGAGTTTTACTTCCTTTGCGTCTGCCCTTGAATGTTACAGTAACTCTTACAAGGAGGATAATACTAAGTATGATGATGTCCATAAACTTTCTTGTGTCTTGAAACTTCACTAGAGAAGTCCAAAAGTGTGGTCTAAAGACAAACACTTTACTGATCAATTGTAGAGGAGTTAACATACAAAGATTTTGGATTGGTTGAGAGACTGATAGACTTCCCAGTGCTTCATAACTTATATTTATCGGTCGATCCCCTAATTTAGTGAAAACTACTTTATTTTCTCTGTAAACAGTTTAGCAGTGGATGAGCAAAATCAATAAGGTGAATTGAGTTTAGTGCATCATTCTTCTCATAAAATGAAGTGGGAGCCAATGCTATTTAGTTTAGTTCCAGTTTCCCTCTGATTTCTTTTGGTAAATTTATGTGTTTGAGTAGCTGGATATCAATTGATCTTGGCTTGCCTCAAAGAATCAGGAAGGTTAGGACATAACTTTGTTGGTCTCTGTGAAAGGGATAAAAGGGCAGATACTCTCCATGTGATTCTCAAAGTTAGACAATTTGGTTCTTATGATTCAACAACAATGACCATGTACTAAAGTTTCTTCAACAATGAAAAAAAAAAAGTGACATTTGATGTAACCTTTAGGGTGGATTTGGATTGTGGGAAAATTTTGGAAAAGGAATTTCAAATTACTCAATTTGAAAAAAATTTGAAATCCATTAATATTCAACAAAATATAATTTAAAATTAGAATAAAATGACTTGAAATTCTTTAAATTAATAATTATCCAAACAACTTTAAATGATTTGTCATTAAAAATTTGAAATTCATGATTATAAATCGTTCAAGTCATAGTCTTCGTTCTTTTTTTCTTTTTTTTTGGTTATTTGTTGTTTTCTTCTTGAAAACCAAATTAAAGAGATTGCGCCAAGGGCAGGTGTTGTCAGTTGATCAAACATTTGGATTTGATTTGATTTGATTTGCTGAGCCATAAAAGGAAATGAAGCTTGGGGAATATTAATTTTATGTGATGTATATTTATGAATATATGAAAAATACGAACATATAATTTCATTTACATTTACATGGAATACATAAAAGTGATCCTTTTATAAATCAAAATAATGTTATAAAATAATGTTTTTTTTAATGCATATAAGATGAAGCAACCATATATATCTTGAAAGTTTTACTATTGTAAAGCTCAAAACACGCACATTCAAATTTACCAAAAGAATATTTATTTTGCAATAATATTATAATATTATATTTAGAAAGTTATGGTAGTATTTTTTTAATATATATACTAATATTTTAAAAATATTAAGTTGTGTCAACATGTCTAACGGGATCAACCCATCGGGTCCCAAATCATGGGCTAACTGAATCTTGAGTCCAACAATACTGTAGAAAGCGAGCATCGCAACAAGGCGAGACAACCAAAAAGATCCATAGTGTTTGGTTTTGTTTTTAGTTTGTTTTGTTTTGATTTGTGAAGATAGAGAGAGAAAAATAGAGATAAATAAGTGGGTGTTGGAGATATAGTGTATGTTTGGATTTGTTTTTGGAGTTAATTTTAAATAGTGTAAAAATATATTGTATGTATTATGTTATATATTGGGAGACAAAAAACACTGTTCATTGTCAAATCATGTCTCTTTTATATATTTTTATATATGTATATAATAATATTTGTTTTTTTATATGTATTGTGTTGTATATTAGGAGACAAAAAATACTATTCATTGTCAAATCATTTTTTTTTATATTTTTATAAATGTATATATATAATAATAATTGTTTATTTGTAGGTAGATGTATGTATATATGGAAGAACGTGCCAAAACACCTAGTAAAGGTGTTTTGATTAATATTATGTTTGATTTTGTTTTCTCAGTGTCTCAAAAACACCTGGGAAATGAAACCAAACAAAGGGATCGTGTTTCAAATTAGCGTATCTTAAACATTGTTGTTTCATGTGCATACAGAAATAAAATATAAAAAATAAAAATAAGTATTGGATCAAAAATGGTACTGTTCAAAATTCATCTCGACATTTATAGTTGGTAGTAATATATTTTATATTTTTATTTAACTAATTTTGTATTTATTTGATCAATTGTCTCTGCATCATTCTTTTCGTATAAAATAAATATACATTTTTACTGGGGGCTGTCTAAATATGAAACCCACCAAAACATGAGTCTAAAAGAGCATTTATTTGAGAGCTGAGCCATCATGCAATTGCATTTTAGTTTTTGGGCCAATTCCAAAGTGTCCCCAATTGCTCTACACTACAGTCCACAAACTAAAAGCATAAACCAAATCAAATATTTACACATACAACAAACACAAAATCTTACTGTATTAATAAATATAATAATCACCACAATTTCATAATCAAACATGTTTAATTTTCTCCCATCATCTTTACTGTACTTCTTCCAAAAGATTTGAATTATTATTCATCAAATTAAGGAGGAAAAAAAAAAAGAATTATTGAGCATCGAAGGCAGAATGTAAACAATTATTTTGAATTACTATATCTATCTATCTATCTATCTATATATATATATATATATATTCAAGTACAAGTTCAAGTACTACTACTACTACAACAAGGTGGCTTGCATGAACATTCAGACGTAAACATGACAACTGTACATAACATCATGGTCCAGAAAATTGATGAATATATACTACTACTTTGAAACTTTTCACCACAAGAAAGAAACCAAAATGTAGAATATTATATAAACTACGTATATGCATAAACACACACACACACACATTGTAGTAATGAATTATGATTATACCCAAAAACCAACACAGTATGCTTCAATTTCAGAAACTGATCATCATCATTATAATCATTTTGAATTTATCATATGCACATATCTGCAGTTTGCAGTTTTGTTAATTTGCTAAACTACTATTAATTCTACTTTCCATCACAAAGTACCATTTCATTAACAAAAACCATGAACAGCAAACAAAAAGACCAACAAGAAGATCATGAAGAGTATTTTTTCAAAATCTAGACGCCCACCATGTTTTCAAGAAAGGAAGGGATTAGGGTTTGAAGAATCTAACATCAGCTGATGATACATAGCCTTCCTCTCAGCATTCTTCTTCAGCAAAACCAGTTGCTCCACCGAGTAAAGGCAGCAACCTTTGGAGTAAAGCTGCGTCTGAGCCACCGGAGAGTTAACCACCACCTGAAGCAGCTGCTGCCTATTCAGCCTCCCCAAATCTCCACAACCGATACTGGCTGTTGTACCACCGGAAGCCGGGGCAGCGCCGCCGCCGCTTTCAAAGGGCATGGACTGGAGTACCCTGACCTGCGCCTGGAGGAACCTGATATACTTGTACGCCTCCTCCAGTACTGTCGCCATGTCCATCTTCTCATCCCATGGGAGCAGCTTCTGTAAACACCGCGTCTTGTCGCTTAGCCTCTGCTGCTGTCGCCTCCGCCGCTGATTCCCGTACGACGCCGTTTCAACTCTAGGGTTCACCATTGGGGACTCCACAACGGCGGTGTTTTGAGGGAGCTCGAGAGAAAGGAGGCCTGGTAGCTGGTGATGGAGAGAAGAAGACGCCGCCTCGGAGAAGAAGTTGTAAGGAGGAGCCTCGGCGGGGACGCCGTCGTTGATGGCGAAGAGCGGTTCGGTTTTCGGCATCTTGAACGGATACCTGCCGGTTTCCGCGGCAGGGTCGAAAGAACCGTAAGCGAGCAAGGAGCGGAAACTGAGGCCAGCACAGACGCCATTCATGTAAGCCTCATCGACGGCGGAGGAGGCTTCGCCGCCGAGGAGCAGCGGCGGCGGCTGTATCTGAAACTGAAACTCGTCCTCCATTACTATGCAAGTGAAAATGGATAAATTTTCTCCCTACATAAAGAGATATATATATATACATATATATATGGTGGGGGACACGTGGCGGAAGGCGAGAGGGTGAAGGGCGGTACGGCGGATAACAGATGCAGGTGCGCGTTTCTGACGACTCTGTCTGTACGGCGGCCGTTTTCGTGCTGGTGAGGTGTAAAACGACACTGGATGTTGTTTTGAGCTCTCTAACAGTTGGTAAATTTCTGGCCGTCGGATGAGTATTTGGACTGATATATCGGAGGGCAGATGAATAGTGAGGGTGGCACTGACGACAATGTCGGGGAATAACTGGAAATATAATAAATGGGGCTGGACTGTTATGCCCCTATGATGGAAATATGTCCGGTTAGATCCTGACCCGGGGTTTGAAGCATTAATTGGGTCCCAGGTCCTAGTATGTGGATCCGACCCGACCGGATCCAACTCAAATTTGGTTGTTTTATTTTATTTTTATATGTATTTATACATATAGAAAAAAATATGTGTATATTTTATTTATATTCACATATAATACATGAAATTTATGTTTTCATAAATTAATAATGATGTCAATAGTTTATAGATGTTTTAATGTAAGTAACACATAAAAGATGAACATATAAATTTTTAAAAAGAATTAACCTTTCAATAATGTTATTGTCTCATTTTTATAAAGTTATGGTGGTATTATTTTTGTAAATATATATATATATATTTGAATATCTTAAAAATATTAAACCGGGTCTACAGGATCTAGCCCGTTGAACCCCAAGGGTAAAAATTGAACTAAAAATTCGATACCCTAAGATACTATAAACACCCTAAGGTGATGGCTTCCGCATAGAGATGACAATGGGGCGGGTCCGAGACGGGCTTGCTCGGACCTGAGACCCACCCTGCCACCCCGCCCCGATATGCCCCGCCCCGCCAACCCTCACCTCTGCCCCTTCACTTTCGCACAAATTTGCCGAATTGTTGTAAATTAATGCAGACGAATGAAAATTACATAATAGTAAAACATAATCCATCTTAAATATTAATTTTCTCATTTTAGTAACATCATTTTATGATCTACAATGAATATATAATATAAAGAATACGTTTAACTAATTTTTTTTTTGTTATTAAGTAATATCATTTTTTTTTATCTAAAATGAACTATAGAATATACAAATAATACATTCAACTAATTTTCTATTTTTTGTATTTCTTATATACAGTTGGATATATATAAAATTGTTTAAGGATTTACATGTAATACCATAACTTTTTATTAGTAACGTATTATATATGAATAATAAATAATACTAAACATACACAATATGAGGCGGGTCGGGTCCAAAACAAAACTTGTTCCCACTCTGAACCCGTCTGGATCCTAACCAAATGACCCGAACCCACCAAAACCACTACCAAACCTGCCCCTATGGGTTCAGGGCCCGATCTTTCGGACCCAATTGTCATCCCTGCTTCCAAACTTTCCCAAAGAAGGAACCAACACTGTGCAAGGACAAGCAAGCCCTGCTTGCTTTGGCTAGGGGAACCATGGGGTTCAGGCTTTTGATTATGTTCATGAACATGATAATACTGTTCATGTACATGATTAGATTCATCCAAGTATTGGAAGGTAATTTGAATCATCATCATTTATGTATTTGGATTATTTTAGCACCCTAAATAAAGAGTGCTATTTCTCACCATTAAAGTTTTATGATATTCTCATATGGCAGTTAGGAAAGTCAAAAGGTACAATTTTTTTATAATATCACAGGAGAGTGATATTTAATTAAAGTCGACAATTAGCAATGTCTATAAATTAAATTGATTTTTAACCCTTCGTGTTCACTGTTAGAACTAAGAAAAGGAGCTGAAACAATGGGGAGGAGAAGAGGAAAGAAGACAGAGAGGGTTAGGTGGTCATTTTCTCTTTGAATTTAGGGACAGAAGAGACATTTCACAAATTGGAACGAAAAGTGGGTTGGGTTGGGCGGGGTAAGTGCATCTGGCCTACCAGGTTGAATGCGATATCATGCATTACATTCAAGTCGTACCGAACCCCCTAAATGCAACGCGGTCGGATAAATGAAAAAGAAAAATTCTAATAGGAGTGAATTTGGGTCGCTATCCACCTTTATCAGCCCAACGGAACAGAGTCTTATGGATAGTGATATTTGATTAAAGTGGACCAATTGGCAAAGTCTATCAACTAAAGTGATCTACTTCTTGTGAAGTTTGATAGTGTTAGACGTTGTAAGTGGCTTAAAGTAAGTCTATATTTTCACTTGAGGTACATCGTTCAAACTGTGGTTTAGTTTATTTTTTAAAAAAAACGTAAATTACACAAACATCCCTTGTATTTCTAATTATACTAAACATTTTCTGTCGTTTATAAAATCATAAATATACATTTTGAAGGGTGTAGTGTAATGTCCCTTAATAACATGTTTGTAAAAAGCGAAAGATGTTTGTGTAATAATTAGACATAATCTCAAGAAATATCAATATAATTTTAATTTATCCTAAAAAAAGAGAGAGAGAGAGAGAAGCTCAATATCCCAGCTGAATTTTCTAACATATGGCATCACGAAGTCGGATTGGTTTTAAATAAAAATTCAACAACATTTAGAGAGTAACAAGTTATATCGACAGTAACCTAAAATTAGATCTCACTATATAAACATTATCTATTTTTATGTAAAATTACAAGTACACGATCTGATCTGATCTGATCTGATCTGATCCGATCCGAAGTAATTTCCCCAAATTACCTAACAATCTAGTATAGGTATCTTAATTTTTTTGAAAGTATGAACAAGTGGACCAAACTCAACTTGAATGCTCCTAATAGGGTCTACACATCTGCAGATATTATTTAATATTTGTGTTGAATGTAAAGGGATAGGTTATGGTGGCCCTTCAACCAACAATAATGACAAGTTAAAGTTTAGGTTAAAAGAAGTTGGGCATTATATGGTGGAGCTGCCCTCCTCAAAAAGCTCTACAATCTGATTTTTTTTTTCTTTTTTTTAGTGTGAATCTCCTCAAAGAAAGGAAAAAGAACACCAAGCTCTATCTACTCATATTTGCTCATATGAAATTATATTTTTTTTAAAAAAAATATTTCTACGTTTATAATTTGCCCAAGAGTATTTAATTAATAATTTTTTTTTAACTGCGATACTTAAAAGCTCCCAACATAAGACATAAGATTCTTATATTATATCAGGAAGAAAGAAGAAGTCTTGAAGTTATTTTAAAATCTTAGCCTTCCACAAAATTAAAGGAAAAAAAGGATAATTATATCTATACGGATGAAGATGTATCTCATTGCATGTATTAATATCTGAAGATAGATAAAGATTGTTTAGTCATAAAAGTATAAATTTGATATGCAATAAGTGAGTAATAAATCAATCGGGAGTAAGTATAAAACTTTATCCATTTCTTTTTATTAGTGGCAATTTCAATAAATTTTCATTAACGGAGGGATTTATTTGTTATGCAGAAGCAAATCTTAAGTACTAGGCGTAATTAGTACATACACGGAACATCAAGAAAGGATGATATAATTATCCTTAAGCCTCATTTACTTTAAAGATTGGAAGTAAGTCGTGATAGATTAATAATATGATTGATAACAAGTAAAATGAGATTAGACTGAATTATTAATAATTAATTATTTATCATAATTAATTATCTATTTACATACATATAAGTAAATAATATCCAACTCAATCATTATAAATAAATTATGCCTAAATAAATTATACTTGTTACTTAATTGATTCGATTCGTCTGGAAAAAGGAAAAAAAATCCGCAACACACATTTCAAGAAAATGGGAGAACTAGAATCATAAATACTTTGGTAAAAGCCAATTTATATATGCAATTTATGAAATCCGCAACGAGGGATTTCACGTACCAAACTCAACAAGTAGAAAGAATATCTGCTGCCTTAGGAATATACAAGTTCGAGTAAAATTATCATCATCATCATCAAATAGAAGAACTCCTGCTGTTTGGAGATCAGAACAAAAACGACGTCGGAGCGAACGCGGGCAACGCCATCGCCTGGCAAGATTTCCTGAAATCACACGCCAAAAACATGTATACTTAGTCTAATTCTGCCTCAAAAATTTGGGGAAAACCGAGTCTAGATCGATGGTGTAATGAATTAAAGGAGGAAGATGATGAGTAGGTACCAGTAATCCTCTCCGTTACTTGGCTGCGACGCGGATTTGAGTCTGAACAGCGTCCGTTTCCGGTCATCAGCTCCGGTGGAGCTTCGATTTACGCCTCCGCCTCTGTTCGCCTCCAGCAACGGGTTGTCCTCGGCGATCGAATTAAGCTTCGGCTTCCAATGCCTCATAGCACCTCCGCTGGACTTCACTCTCGGTAGCCTCTTACTCGTTGTGCGGCCACGGGTGCGGCGGATTCCTTCCTGCCCCTCCGCCTGCAGCCCAGCCTCCGCCGCTGGGCTAACCATTGCGCCGCCCCAACAAGATCCAAGTTCCGAGAAGAACTTCATGTATTGGGAAGAGAGAGCTTCAGTTGCGTATTGTAATGTGTGTAGGAAATACTACCAGTACAAGGGATTATATAGCAGAGGCCCGGGGGGTGGGGTGGTTTGGGGAGGGGGGAGGTAGGGTAGGGTAGGGGTAGGGTAGGGGTAGGGAGGGTTGTCATTATCTGCAGCGGGCTATGGGTTTCCCTGGAGCCGCCTTTCACTGGGCAAAATTATTTAAAAATTGTAAAATAAATAAAAAATTACGAAAAATACCGTAATTTAAAATTATTTATAAATTTATGTAAAATCGCTGAAAATTTCAGCGGTTTTTAAACTAAAAAAAATAAAAAATAAAAAGCGGTGACCGTTGAATTTTTCAGCGGTTCTGAGGAGGATGGGACGCATGCATGCGTCCGCATGCATGCGTCCATCCATGGCACTTTAGCGTCGATGGGATGCATGCATGCATCCCATCTGAATTCTTTTCAGACTGAGAACTTGTTTTTCAGCGGTTCTCATGCATCGTATTTATATAAAACTGCTATGTATAAAAGCGTTTTTGCATCTATAAATACCACTGCTTTCAGTTCACATGAGTTTGAAACAATATCCTAATCGAAAATTCTACAAAAGGGCACGTTTTAAGACTACATCGGAGGAAATTTTCTGCAACCAAAATTGTAAGTTTTCTATTCTAAAATTATGTTTTATTATATATTTGTTTGTTTTCGTTATAATATTATTAATAATATTATTTTTTTATGCATATGGTATTTTTGATGTGAAGATATGGCGGAGCAAAACAATATTGACATTATTATATATTTTGGAGGTCAACGAATTGATTCATATGATTGTGTGAGTTATGATCGACCTCCAATGAGATTTATGAAAATTTCTCGTAGCACTAAATTTGCTGAACTTGAATCACTTATGTATGAAGAACTTGGGCTCCGTATGAATGATTTTCAGTTACAAAATATATTTTAAATACACAACATATAGTGCTGATAGAAGACGGGAGATGGCATTGCCGATTAAGACGGATCGAGATGTGCAATTTTTTTTCAATCCGTTGAATGGATATGTTACGGTAGAAAGTTTTGTTGAAGCAGAGAAAGTCTATCATAATATTGATAATATTGTATTGGATGACCCTTTTGCTGGTGATTATGGAACATACATGTCAATTTTAACACAAGATGGGGCCAGTTTGCCAGCAGTAACTCAAGAGATGGGAAGATTTGGGATAAATGAAGATTTTGCAGGGCCTTCTACGTACAACCAACAAGATGATGAGTATGTTAATATGGAGCCTGAAGCCGATAGTTTTTTAAATGAAGATCCGGTGAACTCTGAACCAGATGAGGTTGAGGAAGAGGCTGAAAATAATTTGAATCCTGATAATGACGATGAAGTCAGCATCCCAATTATGCTGGAAGTGCTTGGAAGTATTGCTGATGGGGTGACAAGCCAACAAGTACACGGAATTGATTTGAACATGCCAGCCACATCAGAGCCTCCTTCTCTATATCCAGTGATCCCATTTTTCAGTACAACACATCCAGAGGTACCTGTTGACTCGGTGGATATCCCTACTGGTAAATGGGGTAACTTGTACGACCCGAGCACTGGAGAGCTCGCATTAGGAATGGTGTTCAAGAGCAAAGACCACTTGAAAGCTAGTGTTCAAGATTTTTCTGTGCGTTGTGCGAGACGAGAATACCGTGTGCTCGAGAGTCATCCAAAATTATGGAAGGTCGTGTGCAAATATGATGCAGAGACTGGATGTGATTGGATGCTACGAGCTATCTACAAGTCCAATATGGGGTTATTCAAGATTACCAGGTACGTGGGACCGCATACCTGCTTGATGAATGAGATTTCTGTAGATCATCGTAACTTAGGTAAGAGTATGATTGCAACACATTTGCTTGGTATGGTTCGTCAAGACCCATCATATGACATCAAGTATGTCCAGCAAAATGTGAAAGATCGATTCGCGTTCGAAATCTCTTATCATAAGGCTTGGCAGGCTTTGAAGGCGGCTAGGGAACAGGTATATGGAACTTGGGAAAGCTCTGTACAAAAATTGCCTCGATACATGGCTGCATTACAGAAATGGAACCCCGGGACAGTTGTAGAGTGGTTGCATTTGGACACTGACAGGCCTGGGCTGAAAATGTTGCACTATGTGTTTTGGGCTTTCAGACCGTGTATAGAAGGATTTCGTTATTGTCGTAACGTTATAAGTGTAGACGGAACTCATCTGTACACGAGGTACAAACACAAGCTATTAGTGGCAGTCACAATGGATGCAAATCAACAAGTCCTCCCATTAGCCTTCGCACTGGTTGATGAAGAATCACTAGCATCCTGGCGATGGTTCCTTGAAATGCTTTCCAAGCATCTACTACGCGGTGAGGATCGAATTTGTCTAATTTCTGATCGACACAGCGGACTGATTAAAGGAGTAGATGCAGTGCCAGCCTTTAAGTTTCCCCGTGGAGTTCATCGATTTTGTTTGCGGCATGTGTGCTCAAACTTTAATAACAAGTTCAACAATGTTCAACTTAAGGATCTCTGCTGGAAGGCGGGTTCTGAGCAGAATGTGCGCAAGTTTGAGCGGGTTCTGGAAGAAATAAAAGAATTGAATGAAGGAGCTTATAATTGGCTTGGAAGGATTGACAAAACTCAGTGGACGCTAGCGCATGATGGTGGATGGCGCACAGGCATCCTAACAACGAATATGTCGGAGTGTATAAATGGAGTGTTGAAAGGTGCCAGACGACTACCGATAATGGCTATTGTGCAAATAACATTTTCCCGTTCAGTGCAATACTTCCTAGAGCGCACAACACGTTGTCACCGGATGATGAATGACAATCAACAATGGGCTGATTATGCATACAGATTATTTGAGGCGCGACAGACTGAGGCAGTACACCACATTGTACAGAAATTTGATTATACTCAGCAATCTGCCTCGGTACTTACATTGAGCTTGACCGGTGCCGGGACTCATACGTATGTTGTCAAGTTGAAGCACCAACAGTGTTCGTGTGGCAGGTGGGGAAGTAATGGCATTCCTTGTTCCCATGCAATACAGGCATGTCGGCATTTTGGGGTAAATGCATCCAACTTTGTGCCATATTATTATAGTATTCAGTCATACAAGAACACTTACTGCGGGAGGTTTGAGCCATTATGGGGGGAGGAGTACTGGGATCCTCAGCCATTTCATCTTGTGCACAACCCTATGTTGCGTACCCGTAGAGGCCCAGGTCGTCATGTTACAACTCGTATTCAGAACGAAATGGATAGACCACAGACTCGTGCACGCCAGCAGTACCGGGCACGTGAAGGAAATTCAAATAATTAGAATATTTACTATGCATGTAATGATGTAATATTTGAAAACCTTTGGTGGATGTAATAAATGTTTATTTGCATAAATATATTTGCATTACATTACAATATTTACTACATCAGTCTGTTTCATATCACTAGTAATGACCCCCTGTGCCACATCCTCGACGTCGCCTATTTCGTCTCGGGACGTCTTGTCTCATCTCAATCGGAGTGCTCAAATCAAGGTCGTCAAATGGAATTGGTGATACTTGATAATGCGGGCGCATACCCGGATCATGTGTAGATGGACCTGCTACGTTAGAACCAATATCATCCGATAGAGTATACGTATATGCAAAATCTGGAGTATATGCAGTGGATGGAGTATATATGTTAGCACCAATATCATCCGACGGAGTATTCGTCGGATCATGTGTGCTGGTAGGACCTACACGCACACCAGGATAACGTGAACGTGAAAAATTCAAAATCTCCTGATAAACTTCACGATGTCGAACCCTCATATCTAACAATGCCTGATAATCTGTCCCGACATTATCACTATCAAGTGATAGTTGTTCCATTCTGTCCGCCTGCAAACATAATTTAGTTTAGAATATACTTATCGTGCATTGAATTTAGAATATACAGGGAATTATTTGCTTACCACATATTCCCAGTCCCTTGGGTTTACAGACTGATATCCGTGAGCATTTGCCACTGTCCCTACGTGCGATATCTGAATGCTGGTGATTTGGTGATACCAATTCATATAATCCGGGACAGTACCACGACTATTGTCGATATAAGGCCTCAGTACAACCATTGATTGCACGTTGTTCCATTGTGCAATATAATCACTATGAAACAATGCCCAATTTTCCCCGTGGCGTCCTCTCCTATCAAGTGAATGCAATCGTCTTTCACTGTGAAGTGGGTTTGGGGGAATATCTTGTACCATGCCAAACTGACGTAACACCCGTTCTGGGTGGTGCATCTCCACAATGGCATAATGAATCAATGGACATTTTATGTTCCATGGTGTATTGTGTGCATAAAGAGGCAGTGAAGTCACATCATCCGCGTTATTATCGTATGGTATCCAAGCAAACTACATGATTATATAATTACATCAATATAATGAAACATATATAATACGAAACATAATATATATTTAAACAACAACAGTCCACCTACCTCATTCTCTTTCATTAAGTCCAATATATTTCTGATAATACGCAATGCATTGGAAGCCGTGTGTGTTCGGGACACATGATACGACCACCTACAAACACGAAAATAAGTTAGATTTAAATTAAATCTAGAAGTCATTTTTTGCTAGTATAGGTATAATTCAAGTGCATACCGTGCAGCATATGGAGGTATAGGCAAGACGTTCTCATCGTCAATTATAGTAGGTTGCAAATCTAAAATCTCGGTGGAGCGAATCGGGGCGAGGGTTGTAATGCGAGACCATGCCCAAAATTGTAATAATTGCATTGGGCCACCTATGTTCGTTTTTCCTCTTTGTGAGGCTGTGCACAACTCTCTGTACATATAAGCCAACACTGTTGTACCCAATTTGAGATACCACCTTCACTAAGGTCCTCCATATGACGTAAATATAATAATGAGACAGTGTTGCCCGTAGCATCAGGACACAATACACCACCAATAAGGCACAAAGCTATTACTCGTGCCTCTTGAAATACTTCTTCCATAGGGCTATCATCGTCACTCGTGTTCAAAATTAACCAATCATGTAATACACTTAATTTCAATCGAGAAAATTTAAATGCATTATCATCCGGAAGAAAACCCAACCATTGGTAGCAATAATTTTGCCATTGTGGAATAGTCCACTTTGTATCTACTCCTGTAATAATATTACCTTCCACAGGAAGTTTCCACATGATTGCGATGTCTTGAAGAGTGACAGTCGCCTCACCAATCGTGAAATGAAAAGTATGAGTCTCGGGTCGCCATCTCTCGACTAACGCAGTAATAAGGTGTGCGTCAATCTCAACGTGACCACACTGAAAAACTCCTAAAAAACCCATATTTTCTAATACCTGTAGAACACGTACGTGGCATGGCACTAGTTTGAGATTTCGAAAAAAAGAAGTATCACCACGTCGAACATGTAATGTTGTGTCGGGGTCTCGGAGCACATCTTCAGAACGATGATTTGCTTGTCCATACAACACACTAGAATTACGTGGCCCAAAATTAGCCATAATTCTACAAAAAAAAATTTCTGAATATTTGAGATTTAGGTTGTGGTCCTCCCTTAAAGGTTCACCCCTTATAAATAAGGGGTGAACCTCTCACCCCTGCAAGGAGGAGTTCACGGGTGAACTCCATGTTCACCCGTGAACGTTACATATGGATGGACGCATGCATGCGTCCGCATGCATGCGTCCCATCCTGCTTAGAACCGCTGAAAAATTCAGCGGTTCTAAGCCAGTGTCAGAACCGCTGACGCTGTCAGCGGTTCTGACACCGCTTTTTATTTTTATTTTTTTTTAATTTAAAAATCGCTGAAATTTTCAGCGGTTTTACATAAATTTATAAATAATTTTAAATTACGGTATTTTCGTAATTTTTTATTTATTTTACAATTTTTAAATAATTTTGCCCTTTCACTGCGTGCTCGATTGGTCCCAGGTTTATATGAAGTGTGTAAAATTTATTAAAAAATAGGATTAGATACAGTTATCACTCTAAATTATTCATTCCATATTAATTAATTTTTAAAGTATTAAGATCTTCAAAAATTTCTTCAATTTTCTAACTCGTTTTATTTTTAAGTTTAAAATATCTATTTTACTCTTACTAAAAATTACTTTTTGAAAAAAAAAAATTAAAAAAAAAAATTAAAATACCAAAATCACTCTTTTTTGAAACTTTATCTAATTCTAGTTTCACTTGTTTAACGAGCTCTTTTTATTTTCGTAATTCTAAAGTACTTGAAACTCATTTTATTTTAGTTTCTGCTTGTCGAACCAAATTAAAAATAAATTTATACATATATATATATATATTTTATATATTTACTTAAACAAATATACAATTAATAAAACCGAAAGAATTGATCATGAGCTAATAAGAAAATATACAATTAATATATAGATATATGGTAATTATATAAATATGGTAATTATATGAATGTATAAATTTATTTTTAATTTGGTTTGACAAATAAGTTAAACTAAAATAAAATAAGCTCCAAATACTTGGAATTTAAAAATAAAAGGAGCTCAATGAATAAATGAAAATAGAATTAGACAAAACTTTAAAAACAGAGTGATTTTGGTATTTTAAAAAAAATTTTAATTTTTTTCATAAATTAATTTTTAGTAAGAGTAAAATGAACTTTTTGAATTTCAAAATTAAAGGTGTTAGAAGGTCAGGGTTTTTTTTTTTTTAAGATTTTAATACTTTAGGAGGGTGGGGGTGATTGATGTAGGATGGATACTTCAGGGGTGGTAACTGTATTTAACCCTAAAAAATACAATACTAGTGGCCATAATTTTAAAATTATTACAAAAAATATATATTGAATTGTCATTATATAATTATTAGTGATAAAAATTAAAAATAAAATTCTTATTATTATTATAAATCATTAGTGATAATAAGTGTTTATGATACTAGGTTGACTGTACATGTGTCACTAATTATTTTTAATAACATTTAATCCATAATATTTTGTCACTAGTACTTCCTGCTAGTACTATTTTTACAAAATAATTAGCTTTATCAAAATTTTAAAATTTATTATTATGATAAAATAAATTTTTTTGTTACAATATATAATTTGTGACAATTAATTTCTTTTTGTTGCTAATTTTTATTTTCTTGTAGTGATTATTAGCTATTAGAACACATTCATTCAATGGGTACATATAATTTAAACTTTTATTATTTTTATTTAATTATTAGAAAGAGGGAAAAATTAAATAAATAAGCTGGTCGTAATTAAAATTTTTCTAAATATTTTTTTTTGTTAATTTAACACATACATGAATATAATATTTTTTATAAAAAAATTTAAAGAGATGGTGCTTAAAAATATATATGCTTGAGAGTATTACTTTGACTGGATAATACAAAAATAATGGTGTTTGTGCTGAGCATTAAAATCTTAATTGAGACTAGTAATTAATTTGTGGCACACCATGTATGTGTGCAACTTCTATAATACTATTTAAAATAAAATATTTATAAAATTTTATTATTTAGTAAATTGATATGGTAAATTGAATAATTTATTAACAAACTATATTCTCTATAATCAAAATTAGAATTTTCATAATGGAATAATTGAGTATATTAAGCAAGTTATATGATTAGATTATACTTACTATTGTAATTAACCAAATAAATTGTCTCTAATGTATGGAGCCTAGAATCCAGTTCAAGTACAAAGAAGATGATGTAGCTGGTATGACCCAACGAATGAAGCCTAGAGAGGAGTGCATATTCAAGAGGATAAGGTAGTACAATCTACGCCCACCATCAATGCTTTAATGAATGAGCAATTCTTTCAGCCAATATAAAACTCACTCAATGAGAGAGTAAACGGGACTTTTGGGGAGAAAAGAAGATAGAAGAGAGAAAGAGAGAAGAAACAAGTTTGATCTTTGTAATTCCAGAAATTGGAGTTTGATTTAGTTGCAAACAATCCAGTTAATATATTTTTAATTACTATTCTTATTTTTGGTTGTAACATCAATTTGACGTAGCTTGTGGGAAAATATAGCCTGAATTGTTGGAAATGCAGACTACATCAAATGCTCGAGATGCTTCAAGGGTGGAACAAGGAAGCGGGGAGGAAGAAGTTGAAAGCCTACCCTTAACATGGAGGGGAGTTGAAGAGCAAATTCCCCTAAGAGGATTTGAGGAAGAAAATCATAGAAGGCAAAGGGAAGAAACGCGAGAGGGACCAAATTTCGTCCCCCCCGTGATGCCAACAAGGAGGGCGGCCCAATACAAAAATCTCCAAGTGGATGCGAAGACAAGGGCTAGAGTTGGAGGCAAATCCACCTCGGGAGGAGTTGGAGAGACATCCGCCTCAAGTGGAGTTGGAGGCACATCCACCCCAAGAGGGGTTGGAGACGAATCCACCCCAAAGGAAAAAACAGATGCTAGAGGTGGAGGCACATCCACCCCAAGTGGAGTTGGAGACGACTCGACCCCGAAAGCAAAGACAAGAGGAGTTCGAGGTAAATCTACCCCAAGAGTTGTTGGGGACGAATCCATCACAGGAGTAGAAGCAAAGACCAAAGTCGAGGATGGGAGAAAGACAGAATAAGGCTCCATGCAGAGCCCGTCAAGGAATTGTGATTTTTCCGAAACTCAAATTCACTTGAGTAAACTAACAAAAATAGAAAAGGCGCAAAATTAATCTAATTTAGGGACTCAAAACGAGGATGAAAAAAGTTAAGGACCAAAATCAAATAAGTTGCCGAGAATAAGGATGAAAAATGTAATTATCCCTAGTTAAATCAAATGTTACCGCGCCCACGAGGTGTGGGTTTGAATCCTTACAACAGTATTTGATGAGGTTAAACGTGCGTTCTGACCTGTGTATTGATGATAATTCCCATATGGTTAAGTTTATATTCTTGACTATAATAGGTTAAGTATAGGAACCCTAATCGATCCACATTGCACATGCATTTTCTATATCTGACAGAGTTATGAGTAGTCACCCTCACAATAATAAAAATAACAAATTATTATTAACAATATCACATCCAATAATAGTCACTTTGGGGAGCACTAGCTATGATGTATTGTTGTAATGCACTTGCACAAATAAATTTAATTATCTATCACCAACAACTTAGCTCACAATTACTTCCGTCAACCTTACTTTTTAAGTGGTTTTATTGTTACAAAATCTCACCACAAAATAAACAAAAATGTACATAGACCCATTCTATGGCAACATTAATTATAATACTTATTTTTTTTACATTAATCTTTTTGGCCAACTTTAATTATTAGCATAAATTTAGATCCGTTAGGTACATTTAATTTTGTGGGGCAGAAGTTTCTAATTCTTTTTCTTTTCTTTTTCAAGAAAATTTACTTTTAATGTAAAAGTAGCATATAGTGGACCATGAATAATCCAATTATTCGAGTACTGTAAAACCAATTTCAAAATTTTACATAAGTTTAATATAATAAATACATCGAATTTTTTCTTTTTTCTGTTTTTTTTTCTCGTTTAGTTTGTTAGTTTCGTTGCCTCAATTTCCATCATAAGTGTTGATTTGGGCAGTGCAGATCTTATATTTCAAAAGGAGTGTTTGTAATTAGTTTCTATCTTTGTGATGGGAATATATTGTAGTGAAAGTTGTAAGTTTATAAGCAGTAGTAAAAATTGAAAGTATTTGAAAATAAAAGTAAAAAGCGAAAAAAATTGAAGTTTGAGTGTTTAGATTTTTTTTTTTGAATTAGAAACGATGAATATTTATTAATCGAAAGTAAAGTGATTACATTCATTTCTGTCGGCTATCGATATTGAACAGAGACAATTACAAACAATCAAATCAATAATATCACATAAACTAACACCTAGCCGCAACAAATCATACCTACTATACAATAGAATAACATCAACCCACGCAGGGGTTCAAACCCATGACTTCTAAGATTATGGGGCCTCAGGTTCGATTTAAATTAACATCTTAATATTTACAATTTTACCAATAAGTTGGAGAACTTGGTAGGAACTACTTATAACTTTCGGTTTAAATTAACTTAACTGAAGTAGCTCAAAAACGAAAGTTGTAAAACAAAAACATTAAACACTCTTTACAGCCTATTCGTAGCAATAAATTGATAAATACTTATTTTTTATATTTGCAAACACCCCCAAATTAGTATTAATTGCATTTTATGCTATAAGCGTTGTACATATATATATATCATGTGTATAAAATTCATGTAATCAATATATTTAAAAAGTGGTACAAAAAACATATATATATATATATATACATAAAACTAATTTCAAAATTTTACATAAGCGTACTACTATAAATAATGTTGGGATTTTACAGAAACAACATCGGTTCCCAATTCACGTGTTGTTTCCTTCAGAAATTTAACGAAATGAATTGTCAATAATCCATTCTCCCCGATTCAATAAGGGGATTGGAGGGATTATAATAGGATTATTTGTATACTGTAATAGTAAGAGGTTGTTGAGATTTAATTTATATGATATTGTTGATCAATATATAATTATTATAATTGTCTCTATTAGATATTGATAGTCAACAAGTCTAATTGTAATCGATTTAGTTTAATTAATAATATTTATCTCTTTCACTTAAAAAAAAAAAGAAATTAACCCACTATATGCACCAATAATGGAGTATAATAATGCTAAATATTGACATATTTTTCTCCACTGGCGGTTGAATTAATTAGTGGCCTAACTGCAGATAATAATTTCATACTTTTCAATGTGATGGAGCACTAGCTTTTAATTGATTGCTTACATCAATCACATGAAATTGTCAATGTTGGTGTAAAATGTGTTTCATATTTCTATTCTTCTTATTACTAATAGTAATTAAGTGGTACAATATTATTTTTTTAAAATTATATATAATAATAACTTATATAATTCTTATTTTCATTTAGTATTTTCCTAAATCAAGAAAACTAATATAGATATAGATAATAAGTGAATTAGTTAGTTACATATTCGAATATACATACAAAAAAATATGAGAGAAGTGATAAACATTACAACGACAGAGAGAAAAAAGATTAAAAAAAAAAAGAATAACTAATATTTAAAATTATTTAAAAAAATACTTAAAATGGATTAAATGTAATCGCTCACGTGAAAATTTTAATGAGCACAAATTTATTTGAAATAAACTCTCATATTATACAATTTGCGCAGAATGCAACTTGTAATTTGAGTTTTAACACATGCTTACCAATAAAAGTATAAATATTGAATTAATTTCTCCGTTTGTGGTCAAACCATATCATCAAAATATACGTACAAATACAGACAGTTTCATTCTAATAAAAAATTATAAAGTTAAAACCGACGAGGGAGGCAACGAGCTTCTTATTTAAATCCCTAGGGACGGATTGCCCTTTTTTAGTTAAATATTTTTTTACACATTTATCATTTTATAGGAGGATAAAATGTTCCCGATGCATACAAGTAATTCAATATCGAGGTTCAATAAATTTGTATTCCCATAAAAATCTAATGTACCCATCGGTCTCGAAACCACAAAAATAAAAAATAAAATAAAAAAAACTAAAAAAAATGAAAAAAAGAAGCAATCAATCATAGTCTTGAATGCAATGTACATATATATATATGGCCATAAGTGAAAAACCATGCTCAGAAATTAATTCAGAATGTTGTCTCACTTTCTTGTATACGTACGCACGCCTTTAATGCAATAGGGCCCAAGAGTAAATACGTTTTTAGAGTTATTTAGACCTCTCATGCATGCAAGAAAAATCTAGATTCGAATGTCTAGCGACTACTGAACAAGTGTTCCCCGTTTCTGCCACAGTCTGCGGGGAAGCGCTATTCCTTCTGCACCACACTATATATGTATGATCAGTTAATTTCAAACTTTTATTTCATTATCCCCCCAAAGTATATGAATCAATTTATGTTGCTTTAATTCTACATCTAGAATTCTCTTTGTAGGAAATATATATTTTGGGACCGTTCACGATGGCTGACCCGACCGGTTTTGCATTTTTTATTAGAGGGGGTATTTCAGTTTTTTGTCTGTTTTTTCTATAAATATCGGAGTTTGTGTACGAGCTGATCAATGACCTGGGCAGATCACGTTGAACAATGTTTAAGTCAGTTCAAATTAAAAAAGTATGAGATGGCATAGTTAGAACTCAACAGATGGAATGAATTACATACATTTTTTTTCATGAATGAATGTTGATACTCACAAAGAGTCTTATATGTCAGCAAATGTATGGACCCACGTGACAAGATCTAATCATCCCTCATGTGAGGTGTGATTAATGGTTCTCGTAGTGGGTTGTCGGGCAATCGAGCTAGTGGGTTTAGCACGCTGATTCTTATGATCATATCTTGTCATATTCCTGTCCTTAGAAGGACAAATTCATTCGAAGGTTCTTACGATTTAATCCCCATCAATATCTTATTCTCAAAGGAAAAATTGAGGGCTTTGTTTTGAGGATAAGTGTGTTTAATTCTAGAATCTTGAGTTCCTATTGGATTATAGTTTGGATTCTTTGGAAGAACTCATCTTTAGGTACATGGAAAGTTTCCGACCTAGGCAAAAGCGGGTCCGATCTTCCTACTCCAAATCATATTTCATTTTTTATTTGAATTAATATATACATGCTACTTCTTACATTATATTTATTTTAGGGTAAATTAGAGTCACTTTTTCTAAAGTTTTGGTATAATAACAAATGCAATCGTGCTATTTAAAAAATTATAAATACCCCCTGACTTTGACGTCCGTCTAACAACGAGCGCATTCCGTTAGGTTTTCATCCAATTTTTATAGTGACCTGACTAAAATACCCTTTTGGATTATATATTATAACTTTATATATTTTCTAGATTTTTATAAAATATTTTTGTGGAATAATATTTTCTAATGGATTATTTATTATTTTAAAAAATTAAAAAATTCAGCAAGGGTAAAATAATACTTTTCACATCTCCGTCTAAGAACTATATAATTATTTTCTATTTGAGGGGGATATTTATAATTTTTCAAACAACAAAAAACGAGAGGTATTTGTAAATTACACCAAACCTTAAAAGATGTAAATATAATTTATCCTTTATTTTATTAAAAAATTTATACATAAAAGAATTGAAATAGAAAATTCGATTAGAGACAAATAAACCTCACAGACCGTGCAGACTTCAAAAATGGTATCAATTGCATGGTTTTTTCTCAATATCTAACTTAATTTTGATCACATGTAATCAATTATATGCCAGTCACCCTTTTTCTCTCCTACCTATGGCTATCTTATCTTTGAAGTAAAAACCACAAACGTCATATCACCTATAATTACTATATTTTTTTTTTACCTTATACTTTTTACGCGTCACATTACCTATTATCATTATATTTTTATCTCACATTCAATCATATACTAAAAATTATAAATTTAATCTTAGCCAAATTCATTCTATTTCATTTTTCCTTAGGATAAATTACAGCTACCTCCACTAAGGTTTGACATAATTACAAATACGTCCTCGTTGTTTGAGAAATTATAAATACCCCATCAAATAAAAAATAATTATGTAGTCTTTAGACGGAAATATAAAAAATACTACTTTACTCTTGTTGAATTTTCTATATTATTTTTAAAAAAAGATGGAAAATAATAAAATAAATATGAGGGTAGGTAAAATAAATAATCTATAGAAAATATTAGTCCATAAAAATATTTTAGAAAAATCTAAAAAATATATAATGTTATAACTTGTAATTCAGAAGGACATTTTGAACAAATCACCACAAAAATTTGATAAAAACTTAACGAAATGTGCTCGTTGTTAGACGGACGTCAAATTCAAGAATATTTATAATTTTTCAAATAATGAGAAAATATCTGTAATTATGCCAACCTCGCAAGAGGTGGCTGTTATTTAGCCTTTTTCTTATTGAGATGAGATGGAATGAAACCATAAGCTAGTGTGACACACAATATCATAGGCTAAGTTGAAGAGTTGGACATTAAAGAATTGCCAATCAATATCAAGCCCTAAGCTAGTGGCGGCAATTCAGGCTCAAACCCATGGTTCCAACCTAATTCATCTAGCTTTTAGTTGGGTTGTGTTTAATCATATATTTTTTTATTTTGTTAAAATCATATATATTTTTTCTAAAGAGATATATTTCCATTTGGATTTTGGTTTATAAAAAAAATAAAAAATAACAAACTTCTTCCTAGTGTTTTCATTCTGTAAAATCAAATCGAATGAAATTAATTGAGATTTTGATAAATAAATCGGTGCTGAGAAAAATAATTATTAAAGGCTAACAATCATAATTATATTTGATATCATGAAAACTTAAATAACCTGCTAAAAATTAGTGGACAAGATTTGGTGGCAGTTCAAAATTCTATCACCAAAAAAACACTTTTATTATCTTGAAACCTATCATATCCGACCAACTCATTTCTAACCTGATTCATATTTGACCCATACATTTTAATCCGTATTGAATCTGACCCATCATGAACCTAGTCCTTTTGACCCGCTCATTTGCCACCTTTGTTCTAAGCCCATAGGCTTCATGGGTAGAAAGATTGTCTTCGAACCCACTTAGTGTATTATAAAATTCGACTATGAGCAACTGATCGGAAAAGAAAAAAAAAAAAGAATTTTATCGGGACCATTGATTTCTTTAGTGAATGCTTATAAGTCGTTCATTTATCGATTCTCATTCCATGTGGGTTGGAGCATCACAATCACCTATGTTTCACATGGTCTATAATCAGTCACTAAACATTGAAATTCATATTCCAATTTAAAATATCTTATATTGTCCAAACATTTTAGATAAATTATTTTTTTAATACCAATTAAATTCCTTGTGATTATATCTTTTTGTGTCAGATCTCATTTCCGCTAAACAAACGGGTCCCAGCGGGAGCTGAAATTCAGTGGGGAAGGGTGCAATGAGCTGAAGTGTTTTGAACCATCGATCTGGATTTGTACACTTGGGCCAATACCATCTCACCCAACATATAATTGGGCTTCAGACTTTTATATCTCAAGCCCAAGTATATAGCCCTTGTGCGGTTTCATTTTCATTCTCAATTTTGAGTTTGTGTTACAGGGATGGGAGTGGAAATATATTTCTTTATAAAATAAATTACAACCAGCTTTTTTTTTTTTTTTTATATTTGATATAATTATAAATTATAAATCTTTTTTATTGTTTGAGAGATTACCGATATCCCAGATGTTTAATGAAATTATGTAGTTGTTGCCCTTGCTTTTCTATAGAATAAGTTAGAAGTTTCTTTTAAAAAAAAGTTAACGAGGTAAAATTTCCTTCTTATCCTAATAGCTCATAATTTTTTTTTAAATATTTTTAAGAAAAGGTAAAATTATTATAGTCCAGAAAGATATTTTGACCAGTTTCATTACAAAAAATAGATGAAAAACTAACAGGGACTAATTGAATGAACTAGCTATTGGACAGACATAAAATCAAGAGTGTATTGATAATTTTCTAAACAATAAAAAGGTATTTGTAGTTACGTGAAACCTTCAGGGAGCTTATTTTAATTCACCCTTGTTTATAAGTACTCTAGTTGAAAATACTTTTACAGTTGTTCTCATCTCATATAAACGTGCATGTACAATTTTTAGACTGTTATCATAAGAAACTACAACTATTATCAAAATAGACTAAATTCGTATTATTGTAATAGATGTTTGTTTCACTTGTTGTGAGTTTATTAATTCAATTGGTTTATGATTTTTGTAATGGATAATTTTGTCTTTCCTGACGCGAGTTTTATTGTAATATGAGTTTATTAATCTGATTTATTTAAAAAAAAAAAAAAAAAAAACCCTAGTTGCTAATTGTCCCCTTGCATTGCGCACATACCATAAATAATAAAGGGGATTAGTAGTTAAAGGTAGCTTTTCTGCTAATTTTGAAATATCTGTCTTGCCAAAATGCAACACTATGATCCCACAAACAAATATATATATATATATATATATATTCTGTTTACACAAATTATCTTATTTTTTAAATAATTACACATACACTCATCAGAAACGTCAACATCATTTACATAAATCATCCATGCTTTTTAGAAAATTACATTTACACCTCAAAAAACGTCAATATTATTACACAAATTACCCGTACGTTTTGACTATCAAAAATGATTTCTATAATTATGCAAAGATAAAAATAATTTGTTTAAATAGACTATAGATTAAAACGAGTAAATATAATTATCCCTATATATATTAGAGGGTATGTATGTATCATATCCTTCTGATTGCTACGTAGCGTAAATTCAATTTAAAGTATGCATCAAGATACGACCCCATCCCTCGTTTCTCTACTCCAACATTCAATTTAAAGTAGGTGTCATGAATCATGATGTGACTGCTCCAGATTTTTTTGTAAAATTTGACAAATAAATTTTGTTATAGAAACATACGTATGTTTTTTCTTTTTCTTTTTCTTTTTTTTAATTTTGATATAAAAAAATTTGGGTAGTTTTTGGGTCCAATCACTACTAGTGGTTACAGCATGATCGGAAGTAGTTTACCAGTATATTTACAGATTATCCAATAATGTAACCTCATACGAAAAAAAGTCAAACCCATAATCATCTTATGGTAAGTGTTGGCAAAATTGTGCTCATGTAGTTTTAAAGTTTAGATTCACTTCTCTTCGCACCAGAAGAAATATTATTTTTTTTAATTATGGTTAATTAATATGTTAAAAGTAAAAAATTATGGCGGACACTAATTAATCACGACTACGAGAGGTGGTAAATATTAATTTGGTTACAGGTGAAATCATAGCGCATGTTGATTAATCTTGGCCAAAATTTAAATTTTCGTATTGATTTGCTTGATCGTGCTAGATGATATTGATTTACTATGATTTCTAACTATTTATATTATAGGAAATATAGAGGTTTTTTTTTTTTTTTTTTTGGTAGTGTCGGCTTATATTTATTATTACTATCAATTATTGTCAGATAATATAGCAAATCATAAGATACCATAGGAAATCTTGAGGCCATAGAATAATAAATTTATAGGTAGATGTGAATTGAAGTCTTTTTCTTTTTCTTTTTGTATGACTATAAAAATACTAGAAGTATTGCTATTGAAACTTAGAAATTTTTTGGGGTGGGGTGGGGTGGGGTGGGGGGCTATGGATCATATTTAAGAATACAAAACACACACAAAAAAATAAAATAAAAAATGGTATGAATTATGTCACACCAACATAATTTATGTCCCCGGATATTTGATACGATTGTTGGAGTGTAGAGTCTAATTCAACATTCGACAAAAAATTAAGGGTAAAATTATAATTTTAAAATATTTTACAAGCTATCTAGTATAAGTAGTTGATATGCGATCGTTTATTGTGATTTACTTAAAACTATTCTAGTAGAAAACTAATCTTAAGGAACCATGCATGTAGGATAATTCTCGACCTATGTAAAATTTTGTGTCTCGCAATTACCTATGTTTTTATATTTTTCTACATTTGTTCACAATCTCATTAAATTTAATTCCTAATGATGATTCACACATTTTAATATTTTTTTTATTTTTTTATTAATCAGATTCAAAAGAAAAAAGAAAAGAATTCCTTGAAATTATATGAGTTTGGATTCCTCATGGTGAGCAAATTTCTGTAACCAAGTTTTTTATTTCATTAAGTACCCATAAAAAGACAGCTTTAGATCATGGGAATTCTTTAAAGAAAATGTCTTTCATTTAATTAATATAATTTTAATATTTTACTTTCAAAGTCGAAAAATAGCCTTTTTTCTGAATTTTTACATCGTAAATTCAATTTAAAGTGTGCATCAAGATGTGACCCCATTCTGATTTGGAGGGAGATTTGTTAACTGGGACAAGAATAAAATATACCGGGATACTAAATTGATTTCGTAGTGAATTAATTATATTTATATTCTAAATTTCATATATTAATTACGAAAATCAATAAATAAATTATCAGTATTAATCTAACAACTATTGTTAAAATAAATAATTGTTTACTATTAAAGTAATGAGACTACAACTTTGTCTTGGGCTTGTTGGCTACTGAATTCATTTACTATAGAAATATAAATTATTTTCTATTTTATAAATTACTACAACTTAAAAATCATTACAAATCAATACTATTTGTCACGATATAACAAAAGTGATTGAAAACTTAAATTTTGATCACAAAAAATCAACTTTCGCCACTAGGTAACCAAAACACTCATCATAGGTTTTAATCGTAGCTAATATTTTGACCTCGCTCGGTGGAACAATGGCTAATAGTCATTATACAGTCGTAATTAATTAGTATTCTCTATATTTTTTTTACTTTTAATTATAGTGATTAATCGTGACGACTAGCTATATTTTCAAGCTTAATCACATATTGATTTCACTGACTTTTCGAGTACAGGTTCATTCGAGAGAAAACCAACAACACGAGACCGTAGCAAGGACTTAGACATTAAACCTAGCTATTCCCTAATTCGGACATCAATCAAAATCCTTAATTTATCATACTTGTTTGAATAGTTTTATGTTACAAAGTATTTCAAATTCTTTATTTCTCATTTAAGTTATATTTAGTAGTATTATTATGGATTTCAAATTCATTTAGGCTTCAATTGGATGAATAGATTTAAATTTGAACGAGAAATTTGAAAAAAAGGATTTCAAATGACACCTTATTAAATGAATTTAAAATCAATCAAAATACTACTAGAAAATAGCTCAAAATAAGAATTAAAGATTTCAAATCATTTTATTTTTCTGATCAAAATTTCAAATTCTTATGATATTGAGTCATTTGAAATCATTTCTATCAATTCTTTCTTCAGATCCAAATACATCAGTTTAAATATAGCCTTAACATACAGTCATTCGGAATTCTTTATTCAAATCATTTGCTCAAATTCAAATCTTTCATTACAAAGCATAACGCTATAGGGTCGTAAATTAGACATCGAACCCTAATCCTCAATCTAATTTTTACTTTTCGCCATCGAAGTCTTATTTGAGTTGTGGGATGGAGGCCTTACAACTAAAGAAGTTGTGGGTTCGAAAATATGGGTATATAATCTACTTTTGATAACATTGTTTTGTTTCTTTGTTTGCTTTGACTATACTTGTTAATTAGAAATATCGATATATTGAATTAGTATTTGAGTTTGAATGTAATGAACGACATAGTAACAAATCGAATCTTATTAAAAAAAAAATCTAAATGTTAATTTTTTGAATTTCGTATCAATTTAAATATACTTATATGTAGATATTATATGTTCAATTTGCAAAAGAAAATATATATGTGCGTGCACGCACACACTACTGTGTAATGTGTGTGGTAAAGAAAAAAAAATTATTACACTTAAATAATTCAAAATAAATATTAAAAAAACTTATTACGTTTAAATAATTAAAAAAAAAGTATTATATCTAGATTGCAAAATGTCTTTAAAAAATTATGTGAAGCTGCAAAACATCTTGCAGTAGAGGTTGAAAGTGCTTTCAGAAAATTCTAATAACTCATAGTTTATTTTAGGGTAAAAGAAATATTTTGTCCTTCAAATTATGGTCGTTTTTATAATTTGTCACTTAATTCTTTTTTTCTTTTTTTTTTGGGTTCTCTGTCATACAAATTACATGATTTTTGCTTCTTACCATTTCAGGCCATTTTTCAATGAAAAATGGTCACATGCAAAAACATGTTATTTTTAAGGGAAAAATCGTCATTTTGCTGGCAAATATTATCAGGATAAATAAATCCTCTCTCAAGTCATTAGTAAGAAAATTACAATTTTATCCTTAAAAATACCGTGTGCAGTGCATGTGACCACTTTCTGATAGAACTAAAAAATGGTTTGAGATGATAAGATACGAAGATCATGTAGTTTGTATGGCAAAGCAAAAGAGAAAAAATTTAGGAAGCAAAGTGTAAAAACAATCATAGTTTAGAGGACAACATAAATAATTATATGGTATGTAGTATTTATGATGTGAAGATTATTTGAAGTTAGATATTTTAACATATCTCCTCATATGTAAAGATGATTTTGTTTTTTGAAATCTAATATATGAAATTTTATTTTATAAATGGATGACAGTCAGATTCAAACTCAAATTTTTTCATTTGATATGACTCTAATATTATATGGGATTAACGCCTCACTTAAAAATTCGAGATATTAAGAAAAAAATCACTCAATATTTAATATCTTTAACATTAACAAACTAATAATGAGAAAAAGTTGTTAGCTTCATATATATCATACAAGAAAAGCAGTTAATATATTGTACTATTCTAAAATTTTACTGCATTTTACTTATACACAATATAATATATAAAATTTAGATTTTAAAATTATTATATATGTTCTTTGTATAAATTAAATTAAATATATAAATATAATACTATTGACAATAGAAGATTAAATGTACAATAAAAGTGACTCCAAGTGCAGCAAAAACAGTACTGCAAGTCCAACTTAAGAAAATCCTCTTATAATTTATTTGGATAATTCTAAATTAAAAATATCTCTAATTCCCGACCTGTAAATTTGAACTATTTTGTGTTAAATATTGGTAACTTTTAAATTATTTTAATATGAAATTATTTGAAATTCTTTCTCCAAACTATTTCCTCAAATCCAAATTCATCAATTCAAATATAATCATAAATTATTTGAAAACATACTTATAGTATCTATAAACTTTGCAGCATTCGTCGACCACATAATTTGCGACTGATTTTCATACTTTAGGCTAGAAATTATCTACTTTACCCTCATATACTAATGGGTACTTTGAATTTTTGAACTATTTTTGATGTAACATTTACCCCTCTAAACTAACAAATGTAACACTTTCCTCCATTAACTATATATTTGGATAATATCGCTCTTGTATTATATAGGTATATTTTTAATTCTGAGAACTTCCTTTTTTTCTTTTTTAACAATTTTTCAAAAAAAAAGTATAATTAAAATTTTCTTGATTGGAAAAAATATATTATAGTTATAATAAAGTAAAATATAATTAATAAGTTAAAGGTTCAAATTTTATTAAATAATGAATGAGTACAATAAATACACAAAACTTTCATGTAAAAGATTTTATTAATTTGGTAATAAAATTAAGTTATTAGCTATTAATTTTTTACATAAACATGAGTAATTACATGTTCCTTTTTAAAATATATTTTCATTAAAAAATACGATAAAATTAAATTTATTCATTTTTTTTTTCTAAAAGTGTTTAACTTTTGGTTAAGCATATATATTTCATTTTTTTGAAATTATATATGAGTTGTTGGGATATTATGATTGTTGTGTATCTATTATATATATTAACTTATTACTCCTCTTTTAATTTAAATTCTTCACTTATTAAAAATTCTTTTTTGTTAAAAAATAATCTGGTGATGATTTAATGTGCAAACTACTAAAATATATTGTGAATTATATAATTATTCAATACATGAGGAACAATTTTGTCCTACCAGAAGGATAAATGTTACATTTGTTAGTTTAGAGAGGTAAATACTATGAATAATTCAGGAGGGCAAAGTGTAAAATAAAATCAAACACTAGTTAAATATTCCGGGCTTTTATTGTTAGTAAATGAAGACAAATAAAAAATACACATGCTAAAACATAAAATAAAATAAAATAAAATTGGAACCGTGTAAGTGAAAAGAATACAACAAGATGAAGGGGGTTTAGATACTTTATTTCAAAATGTTAAATAATTTCTTAAAGTTTTTTATTTAAACAATATTTAATTTAACCCTTAATTATTTATTTATTTTTAATAATGTCAGAGAATAGAATAGTGAGCACCTCAACAACTTCTCTGTGTTCTGTAAAGCTTTGCTCTGTTCTTGTCCAGCTACAAAAAAACTACCTCTGATCGATCCCTTTGTTTTATTCTCACATTCAATGTTCAAATTCTATTGTTAATTAATTCCTATGTTCTCACACAAAGCTTGTTGCTTCCAACACACTCCTGTCTCTCCGGACACTCCAGTTTGAGAAACCACCACATTTTCTGCACTACGTTAACAAACCATTTCTGCAATAAAACCAAGAACTCACACCTTTTCTGCTTGTCCCTTTTCACCATTTCCTTCCATGTTCATCCATTTGCTCGAAAGGGTCTCTTGATTTGAGGTGGGCTGTGTCATCCTCTGTTTCTTTATTCATTTTGGGCCATGGATGCATGTTTTGAATTTGATCTTCAAGTGGATGTCAATGGAGAAGAGGTTTTCGTTCTTGATACGGTATAGGCTTCTCTGTTTCTTCCATACTGCCACTTTCAGTTTCCTGTCCAAATTTGGTTCTCTCTCTCTCTCGTTCTTGTTTTTCTTCTGGGTTGTCTGCTTGTATTTGGTCTTAACTTTTACATAGGTGAAAGGCATTGTTCTAGTGCCAGTTTTACTATAGGAGATAATCTAGAATCAATAGTGTGCTTTTGTTGTACTATCATATGTGTTCTTGGGAAGTTCATTGGTAATAACTGAAATCTGCAATTTAGCTCTGTGCTTTCTTCTTTGTTTCTATGTGTGCACTTATTGCCATTATTCTATATAGAAGATTCTAGCTCGGGTCGGGTCAGACTTGAACTAATCGCAGTTGTACCGTGTATTGGTGTATAGTTCAGGGAGATTGTCTGTCTAATTGGTTTGGTGCGGTCAGACTTGATTTGGATAAGAATTTTGACATAGTTCTCCTGATTCTTCTGTTTGTGTTGCTCCTTCTCTCATTTAATGTTCATGCCTTTGCTTTTGGTTCTTTCACATGTTTCAAGGGACTAAAAGAGCTGCTTCTAGTGTTCAAATTGGTCCTGTTCTTTCCCTTCTTTGCAGGGATGTAGTCTCTTTAGCTCATTTCCTTTCAAGAATTTATTGCCCGTATAACGACTTTTCATCGTTCTTTATCAGCAACTTGTGCCGACCGCCTTTTTGTTCTGTTTTTTTTTTCGTTTCGCTGAGTTAATGCGTGTAGGGATCGGACAGATATGTCTTCAGACATATGTTTTCCTTGATTGTTTTCCTTTCTGCTACTTATCTAATTTCATGCATTTTTGTAGAGAATTATATCTTCTTATTCAGGAAAGATAAATAAGTTGTTGAGTAAATCAAAAGACGGCCTAGGCCGTCGTCTGAAGGTGATATTCCATGACTTTCCTGGAGGAGCAGCCAATTTCGAGCTCATCATAAGGTTCTGTTACGACAACGGGAAAGTTAACATAAATCCTGGCAATATCTCTAACCTCTCTGTTGCTGCACATTTTATGGAAATGAACAAGTTTGTTGCTGGAACCGAAAATCTGTGCGAGCAGACGGAGAAATCACTCGAAGAGATCAAGTATTGGACTTGGTCTGAGCTTCTGGTGGCTTTGAAACAGTGCGGAGATCTACTGCCAGAAGGTAGTTCTTTAACCATCCTCGATAAGTTCTTGGGTTCCCTCGTTGGGAAAGTTGTGTCGTCTTGTGAAACGAGTCCATGTCCGTCCACGTCTTCGCCTGAAAGCTATGGATTTAGGTTGTCATGTGAAACGAGAAGCTCTGAGAGCTTGAAGAACAGTTGCTTCCGAGCAACGTGGTGGTTTGATGATCTTGTTGCATTAAACATCCGAGTGATCAAAATGCTGATAAGATCAATGGTGTCAAGAAATCTCGACAATGGGATTATCAGTAAGTTTCTCTTTTACTACCAAAAATCAAGATTCGGGTCTGCCCCATCGCCCGAGAAAGTTGAAATCATCGAAGCCATAGTTGAGATGCTTTGTTCTTTGGATACGACGTGCGTGTCGTACAAGAGCTTGTTTGAGGTTCTGAGAGTTGGTTTAAATTTGAACTTGAGTCGGTGTTGTCGGGACAAGTTAGAGGGCATGATTGGTTCGTTATTAGATCGAGCAACTTTGGATAACTTGCTCCTCCCTTCTCCAGCTCGAAAGACTAGTTATCTCTATGATGTGGATTTAGTCCTTAGGTTCTTGAAGTCGTTTCTGGGAAACGGGGTTGGTTGTGTGCCGTTGAGTCGTCTGAAGAAAGTCGTACGCTTGATGGATTTATATCTTGTCGAAATAGCACCGGATCCTCACTTGAAGCCGTCAAAGTTCTTGGTCGTGATCAGGGCGATACCGGACTCTGCTAGAGATTCTTCTGATGAAGTTTATCATGCAGTGAACTTGTATTTAGAGGTATGCAAATTTATGCTTACAATGCTCTTCTCTTATCCTTAACAATATCACTATAACGATTTAGGAATAATTACATCGATACTATTGAGGTTTGAGCAAATTACATAGATACGGTTTAGGACAAAGTTGCTAATGTTTATGCATGCAGGTTCACTCAGGCTTGTCTGAAGATCAGAAGACGAAAATCTGCTCCGGGCTAAACTACGAGAAGCTCTCTTCAGAAGAGATTAACGACCTCACTCGGAATGTGAATTTCCCATCACAATTTGCTGCACAAGCCCTCATCTTACGGCAACGCAGACTAGAAAGCTTGCTTCAGGACACAGACGAAGCCGTCTCCATTGATCTGCCGCCTACTTTGTCTAAACCGGCGCATAAGGGAAGGAAAGGCGAAGGCTCTCAGCAGATCGTGCTTTACGCGAAGAAACTGAGTCTTTGTGACGAGAGCAAGAAGCTCAGGGCGCATTTGCAAGGCATGCAATGGCGGGCGTTGGAGTTGGAGAAGTTCTGCCGGAGAATGCAAATTCAAATGACGAAGATGATGAGATCAAGATTGTTGTCGGGGCATGGTTCTAAATCTGTGCCCAAGATTTGTTCATAGTTTTGAATCTTTCTTTGTTTGTTTTAGCTCCTTTGTCCTCCAAGTTTACATGTTTATGTACATAATATGAAAAATACCATGTTGAGGTTGTAGTAATAATACTCTCTTTGTTCTCCTCCTTGTTGATGTACTAAGGTTTACATCACCTATGATTTTCATTAAGGAACTCAAATTTTTAGATGATATTAGGGTAAATTATATTTACATTTCTTATATATAATCACAGAAACCAACCTGGGAACAACAAAACAAGGTAGTTTGTTGATGTTGTTCATGTTTTTGGGGGTGTATGTGTGATTTTTCAAAAATAGGGGTAATTTGTATAATAATGTTGATGTTTCTGGGGCTGTATGTGTAATTTTTCAAAAGTAGGCGTAGTTTGTGTAACTATGTTGACATTTCTGGTAGATGTAAGTGTAGTTTTTTAAAAGACAGTGGTAATTTATGTAAATAAATCATAAATCAGGGGTGTGGACATAAATAAAAATACGTTCATCACGGATATCAAGTTACTTGATCTTGACAATTCAATTCAACTAAAGCTCGTTCGGGCTTTCAATCTAGATGAAGAAATTCAAACTAAGTTTTGGGTCCGTCTCGACCCGTTTACACCCTAAATGGACAGCTAATATTGTCATGGACCTGAATTCCTATAGCAGGCTGCAGATCATCCTTTTTGTACCTCAGATTTACAGAGGCATGTGTACGCTGCATGGAAAAATGTCCGTTTATGATTGTAATGATATTACAGTGATGTTTTATTCTGTTGTTGGTGAAAAGGATGAGTGAGGGGCAGTGTCGAGAATGAAGCACATTGCAAAAAGAACAACAGAAAAGCTGCCTTTTTTCTATTCTTGCAGAAAGCTGTGTGTTTATTCTCGGAGGTACTTAGGCTGAGGTCCCTCTCCATATAATTCTCTTGTGTAGACAAACTGTATGATGTATGGTCTGCATCAAACAGTGACTTGTAAGGATTGGTAGTGACTTGGGATGTGTTTTCATTTCTCAACTAATCCTTGGCTTGCAACTTGCTAGGGTTAGTCCAAGGGAAAAAAAAATGTTCAAAAATCGGATCACAACTTTGAATATGAAATTCAAAGGGATTAAATAGGAAAGGGTACTCTTAATCATAGAATTATACGATCAACCAACATTTATTGATTTTGAAAAGGAGTCAAAGAAATGGTTCGATCCTCTTATTTTGATGTATTGAGGGATTAAATATAATTTTCGTCTAGTATTTTTTATATTTTGGCATTTTAGTTTTTTATTTTTCTTAGGTAGTAAATAGGTCCTGTAATTTTTTAATTTTTTGTGATTTTGGTCTTTCAGTCGTCGGAGTTTGCAAATATTGCCGGATTATTATTTTTTAATTTGGGATTTTTGTTTCCATTAGTCAATTTAATGGACCAAAATCGCAAAAAATTATAAGTTACAAGACCTATTTGCTACACTAGAAATATAAATGACTAAAACACCAAAATATAAAAGATATAAGACGAAAATTTGGTTCCGTGCTGGCAGTAATTTGACCAATGGGAACAAAAGCCCCAAATTAAAAAAAAAATCCGGTAACATTTGCAAACTCAGGTGACTGAAAAACCAAAATTATGAAAAATTAAAAAAGTTCCAAAACCTATTTGCTAACATAGAAAGATAAAGGACTAAAATAAAAATACAAAAGATACAGGACGAAAAATTCATTTAAACCTTTCTTGAAGCGAGAGATCCATGAATCGGGATCCTAATGCATGTAAATACAAATGGTCCAATAGGAGCAAGAATTTCCAGTTTATTTGGAATATTTTGTTTATGAGCAGAAGAGTCGTTTTACGGGAAAAATGCATGTGTGGTTCTTTAATTATGGTGGGGTGTCATTTTTGGTCCACTAAATTTTATTTTTGTAATTGGACATAAATTATAATCATTTAAAAAAAGTAGCGCATTTCGTCCAATTTATATTGAAAAATGCCAATTTTGTTAGCAAAAAGGTATTGTCACGTGCCAAATATGTGCGGGCAAAATTTGCATAATTGGGCTGAAATTGGACGAAAAAAGCTTTTTTTTTTTTTTTTTCTTGGTAGAAATGAAATTGGGGTGGACTAAAAGTGCAACCGCCAAGGTTATAGGATGGAAAAGTGCATTTTTTTTCCTAATCCTCGTTGTGGAAAAAAGAAAAAATTAGCGACAGAAAAATGAAGTGGTAAACTTTAATATTGTTATTAATTATATGTATTAAGTGACAAGAGATTTATTTAGTCACAACAATTTATTAATAATTTTAGTAGTGATGGAAATTATTTTATAAATGTTGTTGCTAGCAAAAATTAGTGACAACAAGATCGTGCATAAAATCATCACTATAAATAATTAGTGATATATATAATGATAACTTTATACACGCTCATTATCACTAATAATTATATTGTGACAATATCAAATTACTATCACTTAATGTATTTTTATTGATAATTTTTAAATTATTATTTGATATTTTATCCCAAATATTATCTTTTAATTTGTTGTAGTCCCTACATGCTAATTTGTTAAATAACATAAAAATAAACAAAAGTTCACTGATTACTCAAGGCTTTTCTATATTTCTTTCTTCCTTTTTTATTTTTTTTAAAAAAAACCCTTATCGAATTGTAATGCAAAATTATGTTATCTCAAATAATGTTTTGTAAATGTTTGAACTATTTTGAATTTCTTTCAGCAGAAAACATCAGCATGTTTTTTTATTTGTGCGAAAACTTACTTCAGGTAATAATTTTGTGAAAATGCTTTTTTCCTTTTCTTATTTTTCTTTGATATATATATAGGGTAAAATATTTTTTTTAGTCCCGTTAAAAAGGGACATTATCGGTTTTAGTCCCAATTCTTGTAAGTGTCGTTTTTAGTCCCGTTAAACCCAAAAACAAGCTTTTTTAGTCCCAAAATGGCATGTGCAGTGCACATGACTTACGGACGTTAAGGGCAGCTAACGGCGTCAGTCTGTCTTGTGCATTGCACATGCCATTTTGGGGCTGAAAAGGCTTGTTTTTGGGTTTAACAGGACTAAAAGCGACACCTGCAAGAATTGTGAGACTAAAATCGATAATGATCCTTTTTAACGGGACTAAAAAAATATTTACCCCACTCATATTGAGTAATCACTTTTGGAAGATTTTTATAGACTATTTTAATTACTGATTTTTAATAGTTTATATTTTTTATTTCGGTAATTCAATCATTTAATATTTTAACAGTTCATTGTGTTCTTTTAACTAATAATTTTATATCTCCAATTTTTGTACAGTGTTAAAATTTTAATTTCAAAATTAAGTATTATAAATGCATTATAATATATGAACATACTCTATACATGTATATGAAATATGTATAAATAAACTATTCAAAACTTTGAAACTACAAACTTGATTTTTTATTATATATTAATAATTTATTATGGAAATAACATCAAAGTTATTAATTTAGTATGAAATTATATTCAACATAATTATTGTTGAACTCAATAAATCATACATTGCATAATCATAATTATCTATCGGAGTGCATTTTTAATCACATTATTTAAAATCATTACATTCAATTACCAACTTATTTAATTAATGCGCTGAAAAACTATTAAAGACAGAGAAATTGAATAGTTATTAATCCAATATAAATTCAATTGCACACTGTTAGTCTTTGTTCTTTTTATATATTTTATTTATTTTTTCTCATTACATGTAAAATAAAATTTGTACAAAATAAGATCCATGTCCGTATATATTGATTTAATGTTTCAATGACTTCTTGTATACAAATATTTTTGTTTTTAGGGGGAAAAAAAGTTAAAGGACTATAAATATGTGATATTCAAACTCTTATAATAGCGTATACAAATATGTTTATATATAAAAATAGACAATATAAATAAAATATTTAGATTGAGATTAGATGTAACCATGAGAGGTACGTAGAAAATTAATTACATGAATTAAATAATTTTAGAATTGAATTTAAACAATTCAATGAACTTTTTTAATAACTTTGATACAAAATTGTGGAAGCTCAATATTTTCAATGAAAATATTTATTAATTCAAGATATTATCAAAATTAAGTTAGATTGTAATAATATTAATTTGCATAAATGCCACTACAATTAACATAATTATAAGGATATTTTGTCAAACTAAAAAAAATGAAAAGAACCTTTTAGCCCATTCATACTTTTATAATAGAATAGATTTATGTTTGCTTGGTTGCATTTTATTTTCACGCAAGAATCTATAAGAAAATGGAAATAAATATTTTCACTAAAAAATGAAAATTAAAAATGCAAACAAAGCCCAAACATGGCCTTAGAGTACATGGTACTTTTCATTTCAATATTTTTGTATCGTACAACTCCAGCATGTTCACCTCACACTTCCTATTGAAAATATCAGTATTTTTCATTCAAACCTAATAAAAGAGATACAATTGTAAATGCAGAACTCTCAAAGAAAATTTATATGTAATTAGCTCTTGTTGATTTATTTTATGGTTTACTAAAACTCTCAATTTATGCTTTCTCCTATGACCTAGAGTGGTTAATTTGAAGAACCGTCTGTGTTAGAGATCAGAACTATCATCACCACCTCTCAATATATGTTTATCCAAAAATTGCACAAGCTATGTAATGTGAAAATTGTAATTTTAGTCTTATATATATAAGGTGGTCTTAATGTTAGTCCTGAATGAACCTATTTTGACAATTTTTTTCTTTTAATTTAAAAATCTCACACGTTGGGGACAAAAATAGCTGAAATTGGGTATTAATTATCTATCACATAACTTCCACCACATACTACAACTAAAACATTACTTTCTGATTTGGACATTGTTGTACGTAGGAGATTTTATATAAAAGATTGACCAAGAACTGATTCGTAAATATTTAAATTACACAAGTAACGTTCCTCCAACTCATAATAAAAGTCAATGGCTTGTCCTAACGGGGGCTTCTGATCGAATTGAATTTTCTGCTGCAAATTATATCACATTTTATCTTTTGTTTAATATATATACACAATTATGTGTATAAAGATTACGTTATGTATTGCACTTTTTAAAAAAAAAATTGCATACATAGCATGTTATATTAAATAAAATAGAAGATGTAATAAGAATTGGCATAAAATCCCAGTTCGACTTCGAATAAAGAATTGTAATAAATGAATGATTTGCTTCACCAAATTATCTTATCTAATGATATGGTATAAAATTAAGAAATGATTTTCCCAATTCGAGCAGGAGATGGCTCCAGAATAAGAGGAAGATAGCTAGAAATATTTCTACAAATTTTTTGTTTTATCTTTCATATTTGGAATAAATGAGTGATTGTTAATAGTAAAATGAATGTTGAATAAAACGGATGATAGGATTATTTAATATTATAGAAAAATGTTTACTTCGTGGTAAGTGGGGATAATAATAATAATAATAATAATAATAATAATAATAATAATAATAATAAATGGTTGATAACACATTGTTTACTATTTTATGATTACGTTGTTGTTTTTTTACCAACAAAATATGAGGTCGGAAGGCTGGCTGTGTAGTTACTATGCAAAATATCTGGACAAATTGGACATTTTACACGCTCAGACCAATGTAGAATTAGGGTCGGATAACATAAAGCCTAAAAATAAAGATGGGTTAAGTTATTCAATCCAAACAGTGATTAATGACTGATCGCAATTTTTATATTGTGCTCAAACCGCATAGCAAATAATGGATGTTGAATTTTGTTGGCGTTTAAGATAATAGGAGATGTGAGTCTATAAAGATCTCCCATATGGAGATGAAAGAATATTTAGGGCAAATACTACTACTAATCTTTAATTATGATTTTTATCATTTTAATATTTAATTTATTATTTTATAGTCCCTAATATTAATAATGTTCCATTTTAATCCTCCTGGACAATTGTTTATAGAAATGTAAGAACAAATATTTCTAATTGAGTTCACATCAGTTTATAAATTTAAGTTATTTTATGGATAGAATTTACTAACTCTAGATACCCTATCCTAGGTTTATTGTAACAGATTAAGTTATTTTATGGATAAAATTTACTACTAGCTCAACCAAGTGTAAAAAGTTCAACACCAGTATGTATGCATAACTGCAATTAGCTTTAATTATATCAATCGATAGCTTGTAAGAGAATAGGGCAGTTGAAGTAAATTTGGTTAAAAATATATTCCAACTCCATATCAGTTTCTTCCAAACAGGAGAGAAAAGACATTAAACTTTGGTTAAAAAGGCAAGACAAAAATAGAGTAAAACAGCGACAGAGATGGCTGAAATCCCACAAAATTTCCATTTCAGTCATCACAAGTGTGCTCAAGCTAACAAAAATATCATTATCAGTAAAAGCGTACTTCGACAAAAATACACATGAAAATGTATCACAAGAAAATGTAAAAACGACTCTTCCATCCAGCTGCATCGGTGTGAACACCTCGTTATGAGTATCTTGGTCTTCTGAAGTTTTGCTATTATTAACTCAGTGTCTCAGCCACGTTCATTGAGGGATAAGTGCACAAAAAGCTACAAAGTACTCAATCAAAACCACATGCTTACAGTGTGTAGATCCCAGAGGAGTAAATTAGCTCTGAAGCCAGAAACGAAGCTGGAAACACGTTGAGATTCCAAGAGCTGCACAATTTGGTTCTTTTTACCCATCCTCCCAGTCATTGTCATCCTCCTCGTCTTCAGAAGCATCTGCTTCTACATTTAAGTCGTTAACTTTAAAAGGGTCAGATGTGCTACCTGAGAAAGCAAATTCACAAATTGTCAGAAGAAACATAAACGCAGAGCAACTCTCTATAGCAATCACGATCCCTTCTCCAGGTAGATTTTAGAGCAGATCAAATTCAAAATCTCTAGGCATGCTAACCATGGTAATTTGATGCCATATGAAGCGTTTTAATCAAATGTTTAAATTTAAGCATAATCACAATCTACAACAGGGTGTTGAAATTATAAAAGAAATTCTCAGAATACACTCCTAAAATGGTAACCTCAACAATATGACAACACATATATAAGATGGTGTCTACAAATAGTTTCTGTATCTCGAGTTGCTAGCTCGAAGTAATAAATTAGCTTTAATCATAGGAATATGTCATTAGCAATTCACTTGTTTTAGACAGAGACTTCCTAACGTCAAATATTGGCTAGTCCTGTCTCTCAGGTGTCTTGCCAAAGTTCTCCCAATTATTCTGTGTAACTTAAAGATAACATCTTCTCCTCTTTCTAAATTAATAATCTTAGAAAAAAGTTGCAAATAAAAGACAAAAGGCTAGATGACAGTATTTACCTATAAGAGGGGCCTCCTCCCACTCGTCATCGTCTCCTTCATCATCGTCATCACGTTTCGCCTTCATGCCGATTTGGCGCTCCAAGGGCGCGCTGTAGACTTCATTGGGGATTGTGGGTGACTCGTCTTCCTTCTTGACCGTTTCTCCTTGTTCACGTTGACGCGTGAGTAGGGCCGCATAATAAGCTTTAACATACTCATCCTACAACAACCAAAAAAATAAAATAAACAAATATCAAAAGGGAGTTGTGGAAAGCATATGCTAATGCCAACAGGAAAACAAAAAATCTCCTAACTACTAGAAAAATAATTAAGGGTTAATTACAGCTAGACACCCTTCACAAATATGAAATTACACTCTCCCAAATAAATTTTAACATTACACTTACACCCCTTTTTAAGTGGAACTTCTAATTTTGCCCCTCATCTTCATATTGACCAAATTACCCTTGGTATTGTTTTGAAACTTATAGAGGTAAATGCATTGTCATATAGTTAAAAAGGGGTAAATGTAAGATACTTACTATGAAAGGTTATCTTTTTATATAGAGAGTGATATTATTGCTATTCTTAAATCTACCACCTGAAAATATTTTATTCAACCTTATTCTAGTGTTGAGAACAGTAATACAGAATAAAATATTTTCCAAAGTAATATGAAAAATAAATGAATGCAACGATGATTAATATCATAATAAATCTCAAATCTCAATAGGTCGCTTACATATGCTCTGTAAGTTATTGGTAATAAACCTAATAATTTAGTAACATCAGAGCGCCAATTTGTAAGATTGTTTTCTAGGTAATTCATTCAGTATTCTAAAGTAGGAACCAATTTATTCACTGACTCAAAAATATATTTTTCATAATCATAAATATTACATATGCATCTACATCTATCACCATTTTAATATCACAACAAGCTACCTGTTAGAAAAAATATTACAAACACCCTTCTTAGAGCAAAATATACAAACACCCTTCTCAGAGTATTTTTACTTTTTCATTTTAGTCATTAGCAGTAACTAGTAAGTGTAGAAAATTTTCTAATCTAATATATAAGTATTGTTTCAAAATATTGAGGAAAAAAAACACTTCCACAAACATCCCTTCAAGTATACAAATATAACAAATTCATCCATTGTACCATATAACATTACCAATACATCTAGTAGCATAATGGTCATTTAATAACTTTTATCATTTAATTATTTTTTATTTTTCAAAATCAATAGTAAAATCAAATTTCACCTATTCCTTTTGGGAACAAATAGAGCAATTTCAGAAGGGGTGTAAGTGTAATTTCTGAAGTTTTTTGGGGAAAATGTAATTTCACATTTTTAGAAGGCGTCTTAGTGAAGTCACAGGAGAACTTGATAAACAAGACCTAAAATAACCTGTATACTCTTTGTGTCCTCATTTGCAGTTGTGGACTTCTTGTCATCAGAAAACTCCATAGCTGTTGAAGAACCACCCATCTTTTCCTCCCGCGCCGTCTCACCACGTTGCTCCTTTGTAAGCTTCATTCCTTCCTTGATCATCCATGGAGGCAAAACTTTCATAGGTGCATTTGTGTTCACTGATTTAACATCTTCTCCTTTCTCATCAGTGCCTGAGAACGCAACTTCAACCTGCCAAACTCAAGCTTTAAGTTTTTGCAGTAGCAGAAGTTTCTCTAATGAGTGAAATTCTCCTAATAATCATGATGATAAGAAAGGCCTTTACAAGAAACCACAGCAGAGTGTGAGTGAGTTGATTAATGGCCAACTCCAAATCATTCTTACTCAGAAACACACTAGTTACTCTTATAGCAGTTCAAATAGCACAAAGTTACTTAATAACAGAACAGTCAGACTCCCACGTCTACAATCAGACTCCTTAGGTTGCACGTAAAGGAAATAAGGATTTAAAGAAGGTAACCTTTGTCTCCCCAACATAAGGCATAGGAGTTCCACCAAAACCGAGACCATTCGATTTAGGGTCATTGGCATTAAGATCTCCATTAGCTCGGCCAGCAGCATTTGCTCGAAGTTCCCAAGCTTGAAGATTTCCAAAGTCAGGAGCCGGCAAATCCTTAACTCTTCCGAGTTGATCTATCAGTGGCTTGAGCTGTTCCTGTGCTCCAGCAAACTTTCAAAATTTTAGTAAGAAGCAAACTGTTGGAGAACACAAAAGTAAAATTTCATTAATTAAAAAGGGTAACCAAAAGATTCTAACGCATAAATTACCAAAATAGAATCTCAAATCGTAGTGTACAATTTATTCATAAGTTAGCATGAGTAACTAGTAAATGCGGAGTTGCCTCATGAATGAGAAAATCACATATTACTGCACAGAATCTATACAACAGTAAGCAATTATAGACTTTTCTTGTTTCCTTCAATGACATTATGTTTTTGCCCAACCAACTCAATTGTTACAATATTTAGTAATAGAGGAAACCTCTCAGCACCCGTACTGAATGTCACGTCACTGTTTTAACAAGTATCAATCCAGAAGTTATATTTGAGTCACGTAATGGATACAACTTCAAGAAAAGAGATTTTGAGCAAGATCGGAAACGTTACCGAGTGACTGTGCAGAAGCAATTTGAGACCTTTTTGCAAGATTTTGTTTCATATGCTAAGACCCTTATCATATGAAACTAAAAATCAATTTAATCCATATTCTCCTCTCCGAAAATTGAAAGTAACAACCACATGGTATGCCATTGTCTTCTCTGTTATGAAACTAACGCAAATTGAAGTTTTGGGACTAGACCTCCAATTTTTTCAATTTTGGGATGTCTTAAATAATCCCGTAATGTATGAGATGAAATGCGCATAACTCCTATGCTATGGAACTAAAAGTGCATTTTCGCCTAAAGAATGTCTGTCTAATTTCTTTTGCAAGTCAACTTCTTAGCAAAGTCATAAAAAATTCTCTTGTTTAGGCATAAATGAAGATTATTATCACTAACTTGTTAACTAATTTAAAAGCATTCTCTTCCCTAAACAACAGTACTTGAGTCCACTCCTGATCACATCTTATCCCATTTAAAGAATCTGAGGCATTTTTTCTCCAAACTCCTGGTTTATTTCATTCCTCCTTAAAGACAATCCGAGATTTATCCAATATACCAATGGCAAAAGTTGAGCATCATTTTAAGTGAATGTCAATTCCTAATAGAATGTTCCATGACACATCTATGACTAGTGAGCCTCTACCTATGTATGCTTTGAGCATGAGTATTGCTTTACAGCATTGGTATTCTTTGAAACACTACTGTTACAAACCAACTGTAGCTGCTTGAAAGAGATAAAGGGCAGGATGATCTTAACCATTAAACTTTCCGAGTTACGCTTACGCTGCTAAAGACAACAGCCTATCTGATCCAATGAGAGTCCTCACCTTTAACTTCCTCAATCAATGTTAATCCCTCACATTCTTCTCCCTATGGTTGAGCTTCTGTGGTGGATGACACAAGTTATCTACTAAGGGCTTTGCTCAGTAATAACAATGCTGGATGACACAAGTCACCAACTAAAGACTATGCTTCAGTATTAAGAGATCCTTAAAGTAAAACCTCTTTGTATACGTCTAACCCACAGGTCAAGAGGATACCAAAACCTCCAAATGTACCTTATCTGTTAGCAAACAATCACTACCATCGTCACCGCATATAGTTGTGTATACTAACAGTGATAGATTGAATAAACGACAAGAGACATGGAGAAAACATAACCATTTTGTGATACATATATAAATAACACACTCACATTAACAGTCAACATTAACTAAACCCTCACAATATCCACGTAGACATAGTGTTAATATATTTGGGACACCTTTCATTATGACATGAAAAAAAGGTTGTAACACAAAACCAGTCTTAGGGAGGCATGGTCTTGGTGATCATGATGGAAGTCTGCTAGTAAACTGAAACAGGAAAGAATAATAACATTGTGATTGGATCCATTTTTGTTAGAGTTTGTTTTGTTTTGTAAAAGTAGAGAGAGGAAGTTGGAGATTGGGTGTGTTTTGGGGTTTGAAACACCCATTAGCCAAATGTGCTGAAGAGTCTTAGCAAAGGAAAAAGTGGTTATTTCTTCTCTCCTCAAAGAAATTTAACATAAGAGGTAAGAGGTTGAGTAGCACCAACAAAAATACAAACGTGAATAAAGAAGAGGACGAACCTCCATCTTTGTTAGCATGTCTTTCAATTTATCATGGCGGCGTCTGCTTGCATGATCTTCTCCATCTCCCAATTCTTGAGCAGCTAACTTGTCGCTCTCAGCCACGAGGACCCCATTGCAGCTTTCACAGTGGAAGTATTCATCTTGGGGGGAGATCAACCGGAGTGCATCAAGGGCAGTATATCTGGAGTTATGTCAAAGATTTATCAAATTCTTCAAAGTACAAGAAGCTAAAGCAAGAAAGAAATTAAAGAAAAATTGCCAGCAGGTACCTCTTATTGCAGTTAGGGCATATGTACTCCTGAACTGTGTTTTTGCTCTCCAGTTCATCCTTCAGCTTTTTCCTCATGCGATGTAATCTGTACCTTACCACATCATATATCTGCAAGGCAATTAATTCGAACAGTTAGATACATCTACAATAGCTATTTATATCACCAAAAGCTACATCATGCTAAAAAGGCATTATGAAGAGAGCAAAGAGTACAAAAGAACATAAGCTGATACCAATACTAGCAATCAACAGACATACAACAGATGATAAGTACTAAAACCATCTAAGCTCAATGAAATACATTTTCATAAATTTCTCAAAAGAATAGAATTTTTTATGATGTTATCGGCACCGCAACATTCAATTTATAATTGATTGAGCTTGTCATAAGTCATCTAAAACTTGACAAACAACTCTTAGTTGGGTTGTGTTGAAGAAAAGGGTACATGTATCCCACCATAGATAATTATGGCCAATGGTACAACGTGTTGTTGGGTTGAGTTGAGCTCATCATACAAAACAAGTACTAAATGGTTAAAAGAAACCATGTTAATTCTATATTGATTGTGCCCATTCAGAAATGTCATTCTTCACATCCATATTCACCATTGACGGTTCACAGTGACCTCACTTTCTGCGAGGACTTTCTTCAAACAGTTATTACAAAAATTACACGTAACTACATATATAATTGATGCCAGAAGGAGTATCTAATATTATGCTTCCGTTGCTTCTAATTTCCAGAATTTGGTCGAAGCATTTCAAGTGGTTCAAAAGAGCCAGACAGTCAAATATGAACCCATACAGAAATTGGATACTTCAGCATTTATAGGAGAAGATTGGGGACTGATGTTTAAAAATGGCACTTGGTGAACAGGTGGAGATGAGACTGGCATCTGCGGATATTCTCTTGTTATTTGTTTCCATATTTGTTTCAGTCTGAATCAACATAATTCACTAATGATACTATCAATTCTTCACCAAATTATTCTACTTTCAGGTGATTGAGCACAAATTCAAATTTTAAAGTCTCAATTGGCTCTACGTAACCTGAATGCAAATTGATCAAAAAGACGATTTCAGAGTCCATATTTCCCAGAGATATTGAATAAGCTTTTCTCAAAAAAGAAGTTAGAGAAAACATACTGCACAAAAGTCTTAGTATATTTAAACTCTTTGACCCATCTATTACCCCTTGCTCCTGCCAAGTCCTATCTGTGTACAAACTCCTTATCAATCTTCCATCTTGATTCCTACTTTTTCTTCACCCAACGCCAATGGACTAAGCTCTTTTCTCCTCTGTAAATTCTTCCCCACTCTTTCTAATCTCCTTAAAGCAAAACTTGTTTCTCTAATCTCTATTAAAGAAAGGTCAGCAACTAAACTTCCCCATAGTAATCTTTTTCACAAATGTAATTTTCTTCACAAATATGCAAACTTCTTGACATAATATTTACTTGACTGTTTCCCCTAGGCATGTAATGATTTTAACTTGGCATATGCAACATATGCACTGCCTAAGCAAAATTAGATCACGAATTCCATTTATATTAAAGTCTCTGTGTACAACAAGCATTATCAGTCCACAACAATGTATTTTTCTGTTTATGCAGATTGAGAAAAGATAAGAACCTGCGAGTAATCTAAACAACAATAGGACTGTGTGTGCATTTTAAGTTTTTCATCGCCTTCTCTTCCAGTTTTTTGACCATCAACTGTGGCAGCCACTGCAGCATTGTAAATTTTTGCACCTTTGGAAGACTGCAGAAGATAAACAATATCAATGAGGGTACAACAAAAACAAGAAATATAACCAAGGAGAACTACCATCGAAGACCTTCTAACCACAGAGTCAGGTTTTGGTGACAAATCACATCTCTTAATAAGCAGATTGCATCTAGTAATAAAATTTATTTCTAGTCTTGGGTACTTCAAAAGATAAGGTTAACGAAAACATGAATTCCAGATAACATTAGACACTTCAAAGCAATCACTTTTGCAAAATATAATTTCCAGATGCTGCAAAAAACTAAAGACATGTTTGGTACTACAGCGTGGCCATTCCAAGATGGTAATTCCCATATTCTACCTTCTAACTTGTGAGATATGATCAAAACAAGCAGGAATGGATAACCATGGGTATGGTTAATTCCCGTAAAAGGAGTTCAAAGCCATTCCCTCTTCAATGATAACAATAATTATTTGAACTTCCGTGAAGATAAACTAAAAATCCACTTCCCTAACACCCAAGTATACTTAACACAGATCAAATTCCATTCAATTATCCAAAGAAACAAATCCATTCAAATTAAGTGTCCTCTCTTACATTGATAAAGTGAAATCTTCAGTGAGCAAAATGTAGGCAAAATGCCTCCCATGACCTGAAAACTATGTTTAAAGCAACGAATCTTTGATTTCATTCTAGAGGATAGGGACTGAGGGATTGCTGTGCCAATTTGAAAAACAAGTATGCAGACTAATTGACCAAAGATTCAAGTGCCAGATGACATGGAGGGAATAGGTGACTTGTTCTCTTTCACAATTGGCACTCGTTTCCATATAATCATGTAGATTGTACTACATTCTTGTTACCCTTCTCCTTTCAATTTCCAGAGAAGTGAATTCCAAAACACCATATTACTGATTAAAATAGATTGCCACACTTTCATGATTGTGATAGCTTGCCCCAAGTGTATGAGTTTCAGTATAAACAACACATATATGTGTTTGTGCATGTAGATAATATATATTCACACACTATAGAAACTTAATCCAGGCTGAACGTCAACTATCTGGAGTGATCATTTCAAAATCATAAATAAAACTAATGCATGAGATTTAGCAATCACAAAAGTGTAACAAATGACCAGATAAATAATGTAAAGCAAGGAGACAAAGATCTAGGCCACAATGGTGAACCAGCAGAATAAACCTCCTTGCGGTGGTCACGAGTGACTAGTTTTTCTTCTTCGAAGAATCTCAGAGTCCGACGAAGTTGCTTCGTGTGAAGTTTCAAGTCCTTAGCCAAATCCTCTTCCCTAATCCACTGACGTCTAGAAGAAAAATCATATGAAGTCCAACCATTGTTCATAAGAGAAAGATTAAAACCAAAATAAAATCCAAAGGTTGAATTAATCGATTTCATTATAAGGTTAAACTTCAATTCCTATAATTGCAAGAGCAATAACTTACAACTAATGCTCTACTTGAACTATCACCGAAAACATAAACAGTAAGTGATTTAACACAAGAACCAAGGTCAATAAAAGCCATTCAAACTGCCTCGAAATTAATATGTGGACTTTCTTTTCATTTTGATACTGATTATACCAAATCTAGCATTGGCATTATCTCTTTCATGTTGCATATGAATGAATAAAATCTTAAAAAATACATATACTCGAACAAGACTTGCACGAAGGAATTCCTTGAGCTTAATTTGGAAGTGTGGGCGAGGCTTAGGTAGCAGTAAATTCTATTAAATTCTTAAACCCTTTCAGAGTCAAATCAAACATTTTATATATATTGTACTATAAAATAATACAAGTCTGATGCTATCAAAAGTTCAAAGAACTAGACCTTTTTTTTCCTTTTTCTTTTTCTTTTTAAGGCATATCAATGGTACAAGAGAAGATGGTGATATGACAAGTTATTCTTTTGAGTCCCTCAGGAAAAGACCACCTTGGTTGGTTTTCATTCCGCTGCACATTTTTTTCGCAGTTCAGAATTATTTGGTCAAGTTATGCAAAGTAAGCATGTGGGAAAGATTCCTGCTCCATTACTTTTCACCTATAACATGAGAAATCATTTTTGTAATTCAGCTGTTTACAGGAGCGATTGTGTGATATTATGTCTCCTGGATCACTTTGCAGCTGCGCCCTCAAAGACCCATATAATGAAATAGAACTTTGATGCTCTACTCCAAAAAAACCAGGTTCACATGATTTACATTGTCGATGATCCAATATGTTTCTTAGATCCTATAACCAATGAAGCCGGAGAAAGGGCCTCTATCCGTGCTATGTACTAAATGCCACAGCAACATCCTTATTTCTCATCTGGATAACATTTAAGACCCTTCATAAAGTTATGTTTCTCTTTTGTAGAAGGACCAAAGGTACACAATCCCAAAGATACAAATTCGCGTGTGGATTTTGAGAACTTCACCTCCATTGCATGAGACCACACTGTTGTTATATAAAATTTTGACAAACCCCAATCCTAAACCTATGTCCCATCAAATTATGTTTTGAGATCTTATGCAAGTGCTTTTAGATGTTCTGATACTCAAGACATTGAAATGAGTATTGGCAAGATTACATTCCAATCCTATTTTTCCACCTCACTTAACTTTTTCTCCATTGAAATGAGGGTGCAATAATCTGCATACATCAGCAATACTATGTGAAAGAATCTGTTCAAATTGCTGGACAAACCACTACGTTCCATAATATCACTATCTTCTCATGCTAAATACATTTAGGTAAAAAGGATTGCTATATTTAAAATAATTTTCGGTTAATATTAAATTAGTTAGTCAAACACCAGGAAGACAGTTCATTAAGCATCCTTTTTCCAGTTTTATGTAAAGAACAATTTGGGACATAGATTATCACTCGCTCTTCTATCTTTCTTGTCCCATTTTCATTTAGACACCATGCATATCTAAGAGTAAGAGTTGTAACTTTCAAAGTACCACTTAAATGAACCCAGTACCACCAAACATGTAATACTACTCAAAGGAAATTTAGATAACCCATAACTTTTGTCAAAGAAGCTCAAACAGAAAACGGAAATTACCTAGTGAGAGCATCAAGAATGACAACAGCAATCCCTCTGTTATCACTTCTTCCAGCCTTTTGCTGGTTTTCCCCTTTCGTTGTTATGTCGTCATAGAATGCCCTTGCCGCAAGTTTCACCAAGCTATTTACATATGTCATGGAAAAAAGGTTGAACAACTGTCAATCAACAATACTAAACAAATTAAAACTTCAATCACATTGGTTATCGTATTACCGATTGAATGGTTCGATGCTAGCCATTTCCCAAGATTTTCTAAATAGATTGAGAATAATCAAAAATTTCTTAAGTGTTCAACCCAATTCAGACTTGTCGTCTTCAAAACCCGACCCGTTCGACCAATAATAGAGTTGGGACCATCGGTTCGCCGGATCCCCGCTAATTACGCGGCGGCGCACGACGGCGATGCGAAGTTCCAGGTTATGACGGCCACGAGGAAGGATCGCGATTGGATCGCCCGAAATATCGGCGATTTGACGTTTGAGCAATCGGTTTGAAGGGTTTAAGAGTTTTCTTAAATTGGTTTATTGATTATTCCCGCTTTGGGTGCTGGGTTTCTGAAGGTTGAAGGGAAATGCACAAGTTCAGATTTGGTGGAGACGAAAGCGAATGAACGCGGAGGAAGAAACAAAACGGTGGTATTTAAATACTAGGCCAAGTTACAAAGGTGGACTGGCTACTTGGTAATGCCAACAAGTTTTAGGCTTGTCCATGGAATTTGACGGGTATCATCTTACTCGGACCTAAATTTAATTTATACCATAATTATTTTTTCATACTCTACCCTAAAAAAAGTTATTGGAATCGTTTAGTTCATATAATAGAATTAGGCGTGATGAAATTGGGTAGCATGTAAAATTGAATGATAATTAATCTCATCTTAAATTATAATTATTTAATTTGAGATTTTGTATGTATGGTGTCTTGCGTGATAATATAATATGGTGTTTGGCTAAAGATATTATAAGTATGATTAAACGTAAAAAGACTATTAAGGGTATTCTCTTTTAAGTTATTTATATTTTTATATTGTAGCTTGTGAATTATTACAAAAAAGAATCTCTAAATTGTTTATTGAAATACAATTGTTTAAAATAAAATAAATTTGTGGAATATTTTCTTTTTTTCTGTATTTATATGACAATACACATCCAATTTAGTAATTAGTTAAAACTGAAATATTTTTCAAAAGTCCAAAAAAGAAAAGAAATAATATTTGTTATTATATTTATTATTTAATTATTATAATTTGAAATACAATTTTTTAATCATACATTTAATTCTCAAGTAACTAAAAATGCAAAGTTAAAAAGTTAAAAGTCTAGTTGTTGTTCATGGAGAGAAGAAATAGATGCATAGAAAAAGGGAGAAAGATGGGAGGAAGTGGAGATGGGGAGAGAGAGAGTGGAAGGGTAAATGAGGGAGAAAATTTTAATGTTAGTTTATCATAATTTGTAGGATTATGTTATCCCACCTCATAGGGGATCCAGTATCCCATGAATCCAAATAAATATGACGGGGCCTGGTATTAATATCGGGTTTTAATAATGCTAACCAAATGTGTAGTTAAGCATGATAAATAATTTTTATTATACATAATTGCACGAACCAAATGGGGCCATTCACTAACTTAAGTATAATATATCTAACTTTTATTTAAATCTCTTAAGTTCCATGCAATCAACTTTCATTTTGATGATTTTTGAAGAATTTGAGTTCAAACAAATTCTATTTATTCCATATATTAGTCAAACTTAATTAATTATTGTATGTATTTTTTTATTTTCTGAAATGTCAAGTTAAGTTTTATTTAATTTGATTAATATAAAAAACTCTAACATATTTAGTTAAAATTTCAATAGGTAATCAATACAAACGAACACATGTAATGAAATGATTATATACTATTTATTTTTTTTAATATTAAGTAATTTTGGCTATTGATTTACTAAAAGTTTGCTAATTCAATATTTTTTAATAATTAATAAATCAATTTTTTTAGCATTATACTATATCAATACCTATGGATATTTTAGGGTCTTAAGTCAATACCATGGTTATTTAGGGTCTTAAGTCATTACCCATACTCATGGGTATTTTAGGATATTAGACCCTACCCATACCTACTCATTTAATTTTATGGGTCTAGGGTAGGGTCTTTAGCCGTTGGGTAGAGCCTGGGTATGGGTATGAAAATTCTTTTTTGGGTATGGCAAAATAATGTCCTACCCATTGACAAGCCTACCAATAAGTGTGTCTAATAAATTTAAGGGTAAGTTATAGTTACCCTCCTGTAATTTGGTATTGATGCCCCAAATACACATGGTTCAAGATAGGACCCAATTCAAGAAAGGACCAAGAGGTATCCAAGGCTGAATGGAGTCCAAGATGGAAAAAAATCTAAGCCCCCAAACCCTTGGGAGGAGTGCAATAGGCAAGCAAGATCGAGGAGGCCCAAGAAAACTTGTGGGAGGCCCAGGAAAAATGTTGAGGTAGCCACATCAACACTCGATGACTTTCACTCATATGTCGCCCAACCCCAAGTGGACAGCTCGGGAAAATGGCACTCTCCCCACGAATAATGCATAAGGATCTAGGAGAACATTAGGCCCATACCAACTAGCTCCTAGGAATCCAAAAAACTCCATCGTAGTGAGGAGGCTTATTTGCTTCAAAGGATAAGTCCGTAAGGATGCAAATGTTAGCTAAAGGATTTCCCTAGATAATTGGGGCTCCCTTTGGTATTACGAAGTACAATGCCTCACCGGGAGAATAGCGGCGCTCAGTCGTATCATTTTCAAGTCCGCGGAAAAGAGTTTACACTTCTTCAATGTTTTCAGAAAGGCTAAAAACTTTGAGTAGGGGACAAAATGCCAAAACTCTTTCGAAGATCTCAAGAAGTATTTGGCAGGACTCCCTTTGCTAGCCAAGCCATCTCCCGAGACACTCTATACTTATACATATCCACCATACTTTCTTTCTTACCCTGTGAGGCCATACTTTCTTTCTTACCCTGTGAGGGTATGAACAAACCATTCAATAAAGAAAATTCTCGGGAAACCTGATACTTCCGGAAGGCCAATCAAGTGGGCAATTGAGCTGAGCGAATACGACATTTCTTATTTACCTCAAACGGCCATTAAGGCACAAACCTTGACTGACTTTGTATCGGAAATGGCAACCCCTACTACCAAAAGGAAAGATATGGTTGTTGCACGTGTATGGGTCAGCTACCCTCTAGGGAAGTAGGCCAGCATGGTAATAACTTCCTGAGGGGGATGACATGGAATTCACGGTAAGATTCAACTTTAAAGTCTCTAACATGGGCTGAGTATTAAGCCCTCTTTTGGGCATGAGGAGGAATCAGGAACAATGCATCTCATAGCCTACTCCGACTCACAACTTATAGTTAAACAAATTGAATGAACGAATGAAGCTAAAGAAGCTAGCATTATACAATATTTGCAAAGGATCGAAGAGTTAAGATCAAGTTTTGAAAGTTTTCTACTCATCCAAATTCCCCGGGAAGAAACTACAAAAGCTGACTACATTGCGCCTTTCTTCCAATCAGCGAGCGCGTGCTCCCGTCGCATCGCCAGACCTGTCCCATCTCTTTATTTGCTGCAATTATCACTTACCTTCTGTAGATAGGCACATATCCCCCCAAAAATCCCCATACGTGTGAGATGGTTGCAGCCAACATGGCTCTTCTTCATCAGCACAGCGACGCGAAACCCCAACAGCCTAACAGGATTTTCCCTGTTGAATGAGCACGGATGATGAAATCTTCTTAGGTAGATCTTTTGCATGACTATTTCTTCATACTCCAGCAGTCTAAGACCAAGTTGGGGAGGGGGGTGGAGTGATGATGCTTCCTCAAATATTTTTTTTTTCAAAGCCCAAAGCTAAGGAAGTGGGGCCTCAACAAACAGCCCAACAGGCTTGACCCTGTTGGCCCGTAAGCAAGGTATCAAGCTTATGCCATGTCTATTTTCTCTAACCTGGCAGGATAAAAGAATGAGCCCAATCCAGCAAGGTGATTCATCATACAACAAGGATGACATGTCACACATATTGTTGATATCATAAAACACATTATACCAAAAACTCCCTAACTAATTCCACACAAGCTAGCTAAAATCAACTTATCAAGTAGTAGGTAAATGGATTCCAGATTCTTGAGTTGACCACCAAGACTCGTTCAAATGGTCATATGTTCGTTCAGATAAGTCCAAATCTCAAACCGATTCTTTTGTTGGTTAAGTAATACGTGCAACTTTCCAACGGTGTATAATTTGCCATAACTACTTTGGGGATCTTGCTCTACGACTGCCTATAAATAGAGGCTTTGTGCAGTTATAACCATACTCGCATACTCTCACTTGCATTTCTCTCTCTTCAACTAATTTTTAGCTCAATTTTGCACTCCACATGAACTTTTATCACTCCAATAATCATATTCAACCATTATTCTCATATTGTTTCAAGTTTTCCCTTTATTTATTTGGTAAAACATTTATTAACTTAAGTATCAAAGTCTTAACCCTTGTTTTTTAGGTTAGTCCTCCTTTGATCTTATGATTTTGCTAAAGACTCTTTGGCTATTGTGGTATTACTCGACTCCGATACGCATCAAAATATTTTATAACTTATAAGATTTTACAAAATGTCAGATAATTTTTCTTAGAATATGAGCTTATAAAATCAAAAAAAAAAAATAATATGTTTGGAGCTTATAAACTTTTTAGAATTTTTTTGTGCAAACTTTACTTTCAAAATTTTAACAAGTTAGTTCAATTTTCTCCAAATAAATTACAAATTTGTCATAAATAACATACTAAAAGCTTTATGATCTTATTTTATCCGAACATTTGATCAATTTCTTTCTCGAATCCAATCTACCGTCTTATAAACTCAAAGAACACCTCATAAAACATATGAACTTATAAAATCTTATAAATGAATTTAGCCAAATACCATCAAAATTGAAATTTCTAATAATCCCATGTAAATAAGAACAATTATTCCTCATAATTGAATGAAGAGTGAGTTTTTTCATTTATCTATACGAATATATAAAGAAAATACCATTTTCACTCATAAAAGGCGGTTATTTGCACCGCAACACCAATTTTTTTTATTATGTCAATAATACCCCAAGTTAGTTTCTTTTCTTTCTTTATTTCTTTCTCTGTTCTTCTTCTTCTTCTCCTTCTTCTCTCTTTTTTTTTCTTTGAAGTGTGTTATAATATATTTTAAAGCATGAAATATTATTTATTATATGTACACAGGGACGGCGTGCCACGTCGACTAATAATAATAAAAAAAAAGACATTTTTCACACTAAATTAATATTTTGTTATGTCGATAATACCTTTAAGTTGATTTTATTTTCTTTCATTTTTTTTGAAATATATATATTGGTTTATATATTTTATTTTTGTTTATAATATATTTTAAAATATAAAAAATTATTTATTATATGAATATAGAGACTACGTGCCATAACAATTAAATCTAGATAAGAAAACACCACTTTTTGGATTTTTCAATCACATTTCTCTTAATTCTATTAAATAAAAAAATAAAAAGAGGGTTCATTCCTTTTAAGTTTTAACCAATCACGCCGTAAATGTATTTTTCAAACCCAGAAATGAGATTCGGCCCGTATAAAACAGCAAACCCCAAGATAAAGATTCACCGCGACATTCTGCTTCTACAGTGCTACTTTCTCGGAGAAGTTGGGAATCAATGGCAGCTCGTTTGCTGAGAAGAGGGCTGTTAAGAGCTCCGAGACCTCTGCCATCGTCGTCTCCGGTTACAAGCCAAAGTTCTTTGCTATTTTCTCTCTCTGATCACTCTCGGGAGCCTTCAACTTCTGCCAATTCTCCTCCTTTCTCGCGCCCAAATTTATCGTGCAATAGCATCTGTTGTCGCCGTCTCTCTTCTCTCAGTGAGGAGTCTCATGGCCCCGCAGCAATTGATTACCGGTGAGCCTATAATGTTTAATATTGTTATTCGGGAAAAAAATTGTGCAAAGGGGATTTATTTTTCCAATTGGGTTTTTTATCTTAAGAGAATAAATATGTAATTTTCTTGATTAGAGGTGGAGACGACATACTTCGATGGTTCTTAATGTGATTCCATTTGATAAGTTTTTAGCTAGTTAAGTTAGAAAGGATAAAAACTTTTGATGTGACAGAGGTAAAAAATGGTGGGAATTTTGTGTGATGACCTAAATGTGCGGAGATTGAGAAATATAGAAGCTTTTTTGGTTGAGAGGTGACTGTGAATTAAGTTTACTGAGTGTTTAGCCTTATGTATATATACTTGTGTACAGCTCCACGCTGCAGGAAGATGAGTATCACCGGTTGGCTAATTCTACCATCCATGATCTCCTTGAGAAGCTTGAGGTAATATTTTTTATGAATTTGAGGCTATTGTATAACAAAACTACCTAATGTTACTGAGGTAATGGTTTGTTTTAATAGAACGGAAAAGGAAATAAAAAAAATTAGAACCATCCTGCTGCATTTGTAATATAATTTGTTTGCGCATTGTGATCTTCCGTTGCAAATTCTCCATCTGATTATTATTTGGGCAATTTAGGAGCATGCATACAACCTCTCTGTACCTAATTTGACTAAATCAAAAGAATTAGGACCATCCTGCTGCGTTTGTAATATAATTTGCTTGCACATTGTGATCTTCCCTTGCAAATTCTCCATCTTGCTTATTATTTTGACAATTTAGGAGCATGCATACAACCTCCCTGTACCTAATTTGACTAAAATGGGTGTACTAAGTGTTTAACTGGATTAATATTCTTATAGGAATTTGGTGACTCTGTGGAGATCGATGGATTCGACGTTGACTATGGGGTGAGATAGATGGTTAACATTAAATTCTTCATCTTTCCAAGCATTTTCTATCTGGCTGTTCTGATTCATCTTTGTGTTCATTTCTCAGAATGAGGTCTTAACCTTGAAGCTTGGGAGTTTGGGAACTTATGTGATAAACAAGCAAACACCAAATAGACAGATTTGGATGTCATCTCCAGTGAGGTAAAACTAATCAGATTTTACAATCATGTGGCTGTTTAAATGTTTTCTTGATGTCCATGTCTGGTTTCGTCAGAAGGTATTGCTTTGTTTCATGTATTTTGGTTTAAACTGAGTCGTAGGTAACTGAATGTTTCTTCTTGGCAAAAGCTTCATATGATACTATTATTCATTATGAAAGTATGAAGTTTTTGCACTACAAGCAACTAGATACTCATCGTGCATGTCTTTGTGATCAAGGATGTCAAATGGCTTAAGCACCAGATTTATCAGTGAGCTGCTTGATCTTTGTCATGGAGGATCCTCTGTTTCCTATTTGTTTTCTGGATTTTCATAATGTGAATGAAGAAATATAGAGTTCAAAGATTACTCAATCGTGTGAAATCTTAGATCTTTAGTTTATATCTTGGAAGTGTAACCTGTACTACCCATTCATTTATCTTGCTAACACAATAATCAGAGTATGTAATTTGATAGAGAACGAGTTATACTTTGTGAATTTCTTGTCTATACTCGACTACAATAATAGGAAGGATATCTATGTCATAGTGGTGGCAGTAATTTCAATTGAGTAGCAATATTTGACCAAATTGGAGGCCCAGTCATGGTCCCAAATTCTCCCAAGCCGTGTGCTGCAAGATGGTGCACCAGTGCTGGACCCTCCTTGGAGGCTTGGACTCTTAGATTATGTATCCCAAACTAGAACTTGGTCACTTAGAATGAGAAGGTCTTCATGATCATTGAGCTTTTACCCTTTGCCCAGGGGAAGTTATATTTAGTATTCACTATATCCCCTGCACTATAAAAAAGGTTTTCACCCGTAATCCAATATCCTGTATATCCTTTCGAGTCAATTGTTATATCAGATAAAAGGGAAAGAAAGGTTTGATGAATTTGCAAGTTCCAAAAGTTGTTGGTTCAGTTAACTTCAGAGGAATTCGAAATGACAGAAGAAATTAGGAAAACCAGGCTTTTCTTGCTTAATAATACTAGAGGGCAATGCACACATGATTCAGACAACAATACCCCCCTTCAAATCGTAGTAGTATAGATTAGTAGCTATTTGTGTAAATCCTATACATGTCCATAATTTTTCCTAAAATCATTTAAAATTATATGAGATTTATTAAGTGAAAATTTTACCTTTTACCTCACCATTTTATCCATAATATATATGTAAAGCAAAGACAATAAGGTGTTAGAGGCTATAGAAAGAAATGGGATTGGCACACAATAAAGATATGAAGAGAATGAGTAAAAGATTAGAGAGAAAAAGTGGGAGTACTGGGAAACAATGGAACCTACATTTACTAAACACACAAATTAATCTGCCTGATTATGCCACACTGCTACAATTTCTCTAATCCTCTCTTCAATTGTAGATAGTATAGATTCATCTAGATCTAAACTAAAACTCGTTAAAAGTAAGACAAGAATTAGACAGTTTCTGTTCATTCTAGATATTATACTTGATGGATGTGGTCCTGTGTTTGTAACATCCTTTTTCCATTTACCCCATAAATCTCATTTGTTTCAATTCAATATATAATTGCATTACATCTTCATGGGTTCTTTTAATTCGTGAAGTCTCGATGTCTTTTGCAGTGGCCCATCAAGGTTCGATTGGGACCAGAATGCTCAAGCTTGGATTTATAGACGAACAAAAGCAAACCTGATTCAAGTTTTAGAAACGGAGTTGGAAAAGCTGTGTGGACAACCTATTAGTCTTTCTTAAGTTTCACTAAGTAACATTTCATTTACGTAAAAGCTTTTCGTCTCCAAAACACATTGTCGTACTTTGAGCTCTTACACTTAGCCCTTCTTTCTTTTCACCATGTTTCCCCATTACATTTGGCAGCCTCACATCTTCATCACAATCGCAGGCTATGTTCATAGCACGGCAAGGAATTTATATGTCTTAAACTCAGGGGACCAGGGGCTTGAATGCGGCCCATGAGCTCCGTTATATCATGGAGAAATGGTACGTGTTAAACATTATGAGAAAGTGTTCTAAAACGACAATACCATGCAATTTAAGAAATTTTCTTGCATAATCGAATCGCTCATCGATCATCCAAAGTATCGAGTACCGATTCGATGACAACATCCCCAGTCCTAGACATGACTAGTAGGATGAACCATTTCATTATTTACACTTGTGAAATTTAGATATGAAATAATACTGCACATTTGGTATACATATATATATATATATATGTGTGTGTGTGTGTTGGAAATATTTCAGATTCTTGCATACAACAGCTGTCTGTGAACTGTGTGGGCTATAATTTGTGTGGCATATGCTGAAGTCTGCTCCTGCTTTCCCTATTGTTCATCACATCACAAAAGATACTTTCCTTATAGCACTATATGTAACCTCAACCTTAAGCATCTCTGCCAGCCACTTCTTTAGAACACCACAAATCTTCAATTTCCTGTCTCCCTGCTTTCAACAACTCCTGTCCTTTTGATTTAGAATTTGTTCTCAGTGGTACGCATCGATGAGGGGTATGCACATAAACTCGTTTCACCTAATTACATTTACACCCACTTACCCATAATCTATTTACACAAACCACCCGAGTTATGGAAAATTACACATATATTCATTATGAAGGTCAACATTATTTTCACAAATCACCTTTATATTTTTACTGTTATGGGTGGTTTCTGTAATTACGTAAAAGATTGCGGTGGTTAATGTAAATAGATTATAGATCAGGAAATGTAAATAAAGTTTTATCCCTAGGGAAAAATGCAATTTATCCCCCTGTATTATGGAAAATGAGCAATTTATTCCCGTATGAAAAATAAAACAGCAATTTATTCCCCCGTGTTAATAGAAATATAGCAAAATACCCCGCTCGGCTCAATGGTGTATTACACGCGCTCCCTCTGCGTTTGGGCTAATTTTTATCCAATAAAAACATTATTGTATATATTTATTTAATTTAATATATTAAATAAATATATATTTATAAAATAATATTTAATATATTTAATATTATATGTTAGTTAAGAAAAATAAAATATACATATATATATATATTTCCCTTTTTTCTCCATTCTCATCGTCGGACCGCCGCCGTTGCCGCCGCCATCTCCCTCCCCTCGCACTGACGATGACCCCAACCCCCTCCCCTCGCGTTGGCCGCCCCCTCCCCCTTCCCTCGTCTTCCCCATCACCACCCCCGCGCCGCCTCCTCCTCCTCCGCCCTCCCCTGACCGCGTCTTCCTCTCCCTTTCCCGCCGAGAACCTCCCTCCGTGGCTGCGTCCTCCTCCACCTTCACCCAGATCCCCCTCCACTTCCGCCGCCTCCTCCTCCGCCCAGATTCGCCCCTCTCCCCGCCGCATCCCCCCCCTCTCTCTCTCTCTATATATATATATATATACATACATATATATAAATATATTTTATTATAAAAATATAAATATTTATATTCAAATTTAATTATATAATATATAATTTTAATTATTATTTTATTTTAATTTGAACCGTTGATTTAATTAGATGAAATCGACACGATTGATTCATTAGTTGAATTTGGACCTTAGATTGATCAAGATCCAATGGCTTTTAAATAAAGACATAAATATTATTTTTAAATTTTAAATTAAAAAAAAGTAATAATAAGAAAATTGCACGTTTTCTTCACGAAATGCGTTAAAGGGGTATTTTGCTCTATTTATGTTAATACAGGGGGCAAATTGCTGTTTTATTTTTACAAGAGGGTAAATTGCTCAATTCTCATAACACAGGGAGTAAATTGCATTTAACCTTTTATCCCTAAAATGTATGTAAATATGTGGGTTTCAAATTTTTAACTAGTATTGGCAGTTTTAAATTTTAAAATTTGCTATTCTGGGACTGGACGGCAAGCTCAAGAAGAGCTCAACACCCAATCAAATAATATTGCATAGCGATTTAAATTTTCAACAAATAATGGTAGTTTTAAAAAGCATATATTTGTTATATTTTTGGGTGGGATGACAAGAGTTTAGTAAGAGCTCAACAGCCGATAAGAATATTATTATGTTGTATTAATAGTTAATGTATAACTCAAAAAGTCAAAATTTTGAACTATCTAGTTCGGCTGCAGCTTTATTCAGTAAGCAACAGTTATTGTCGCACGGATCAATAATTTTATGCAATAAATGCTTTGCATCCATGAGAAAATTAGCTCAATTAACTTTCCATTCTTGTGCTAAAGATTATAATTGCTGTACAAATTAATAATTCGTTATTCAATATATTGCTCGATATCATAATAAAATTAGCTCAATTATAAGATATACATTTGTTCTTGTGCTAAAAGTTGCGATTGTTATACAGACTAATAACACATTACTTAAATCTATGATAAAATTATCTCAATTATGCGATCCACAGTAGGACTCTTGTGCTAAAAGTTATAATTGTTGTACAAATCGATTATTATTTGTGCAACACGTTGATGTGAACCCCATGACTAGTTCAATTAAAGGATCTACCATCGACTCTTGTGCTAAAAAGTATAATTATCCCACAGATCAATAATTTTTCATTCAATAAATTGCTTCGAACCCATGATAAAATTAGCTCAATTACAAGATATACATTTGATTCTGATGCTGAAAAGTTGTGATTGTTGTCCAGATCAATAATAACATATTGCTCCAATCCAACAATAAAATGAGCTCAATTACAAGATCCATCATCGACTCTTGTACTAAAAGTTATAATTGTTGTACAAATCAGTAATTTTCTAAAACATTGATTCGAATCCCATGACTAGTTTAATAACAAGAACTACCATCAACTCTTATGCCAAAGAGTTATAATTGATGTACAGATTAATAAATGCAACATTTTGTTTCGAACCCATGATAAAAATAACTCAATTACAGGATCAATCATCGATGACCCTTGTGCTGAAAATTATAACTGAGACTGTAAAAATACCAAGCAAATAATTGAAATGAGATAATAGTGCAAAACCTTGTGGCCCTAGCCCAAGATCCATATTCCATGCACAAAAATAGAAGTGTTGGAGATATTTTTGGAAATCCCACATCACTACCCACTAAGCATAGCTAAAGACATTAGCTGAGGGGTCATTGTCAGAAACACAAAGAATTGAGGGCCAGAAATGGAATATTATTAAAGTGAGCAATTGGAGTCCCCATAATATCTTTTGAGGGTTGTTGAGAGGTACAACAAATTCAGCCCACACAAAAATAACCACCACCCAATTCCCAATCAACAATTTTCAACCACAAGTAGAGATGGGCCCTACTTTGATTCTTTGCTTTTTCTTTTCCTTTCAATCAATTCCTTTAATTACACTCCAACCCCAAAATTGTTGATTATTTTTTTTTACTAAAAAAAAAACAGCTAGAGTACCAAAAATGTACTGTTTGTATTTATTGACATGATAGGGGATGTGGGCTTGGCAAGAATTTCCCTCAACCACAATTTTCTTGGCCTTTATTGCACAATCAAGTTTTTATCACAAGCAACAACAAAAATAAGTGATGATATTAAAATTGTCCTTAATTAGATATATTAATTGATAAGAGTGTTTTTTTCTTTTTGCTACTGTGATTTTCATAATGTTAATAGTGATTTGTCACTTGGTATAATTAATGAGAAAAAAATAAAAAAAATTGGTACATAACATTGCCACTATAAATAACTAATGACGATACAAATATAGTGATAATTATATACATGTGTTAGTAATTGTGCAGCGTGACAGCTTAGACATTAATCATTATATTGTGATAAGAACAAAATTTTTGTCACTTTTGTATTTTGTTAGTAACAACTTGAAAACCAGCATTTAATATTTTATTTCTGTTCTTTTTTTGTTCTAGTGGATTTAAGTCATATTCTAGATTATACTGCGAAGAATATCATCATGCCATGTGTAGAAAATACTTTTTTAGACAAAATAAATAATGTTATTGTTTTAGGCGTTGGGTTTGTAAATTGAATGCAGCAGAATGATGCAAAAAATTTGAAATAAAATATACATTCGACTTTTGTTGTGCTACATGTAGGTATGATTTATGGTGTTTTAATTTACTTTGAAAAAGAAATAATTTTATTTTAAAAGGTTGGAGAAATTAAAATCTTTTCATATATTTTATAGTGTTGTTTCGATGAAGACATATTATTTTACTTTAAATAAAGGGATGCAATTGAAAACAAATATTCTTTCTAAAAAATTGGAATATTACTACAAATATCTCAAAAAGGAAATAGGACGAGAAAAATCGTCCCACACAATGCTCATTTTGTCACCATATGAAGTTTTACTTTGATTGCTGAGTTTCTTAAAAAGTATATCATTAGTGTGTAATCTGCTATGATTTAATACTTATAAATGTTTTATTTTAAGGATTAATTACTCCTAATCATGTGGATTTGCTATATTTTCAGGAAATACGTCTTGTAAGGAGTAAAGGATGGTGAATTGAAGCTAAGAATGGCATTTGGAGGAATTTGAGGGAACAAGTGGAAAAGAGTGGCAGATTCGAAATTTCCACTAAGCGTGTCCACGCTTAACGTTGCAATCAATTCATGAAAAAAAGGAAAGCTGCGGATTTTGTTGAAGGAAGAAGGAATGAATGCTGAAAAACCTCTTGAGGATCCGAAAATTGTCCACTAGATTGCTAAGAATTAAGTTGTTAACATCTTTATTAGCAATCATGTATCTATCTCTTTTCATGTCTAGGTTCGTGAGGTGTTAATAGTATAAATATGAGGTACCTCACAATTTAAAAAACCATCTCTTGTTTTACATTGAATTCCATAGTTTAATTCATTGTTCTACTTCTTCTATCTCCTTTCATTTTTATTACGTTGCTCAATTGCTAATGGAATTCCACTCTTTAGTGTGTTCTTCCATTAGCATGTTAGGCTAATATTTTAATTTTCCGGTTAAAGTATGGTGAATGCTTATTTCGTAAAATCTTGTAAGATCTAATAAGTGCTTATCACTTTTATTAAAATCCGTATTCATGTTATTCTCTGCGCTCTTTTACAAACGTCTGATTTTTGAATAATGTGATCAGTTGTTCATTATCAAAAAAGTTTGTTTAGCTATTTGAACTTACAAATTCGTAATTGTTTGTTTAGTTAGCAAAATAGCATGATTAATCGTGTCAAAATGGTTAGTTTTGTTATGGGGAATGCATGATCTGATCTAGATGAATTCTCGTAGGAATTTGTTGGTTAGAATTAGACCCTTCTAATTCTTAATGCTGTTAATGAATTAAATCTTGTGGACGTTCCCAGGTTTGTTCATTGATTAGAGATCTGGTCAACGGACGTTCCTTGGCTAACGAAAAGGTAAGGAAGGGTGAGGTTGTTAGGTCGTACCAACGACCATAACTAATCGACGTGTTTTAATAATTGTTACATTTGCATCGATGATCAACGGACGAAATCAAGCATGAACCCACTTTAACCGGAAAGTTTTCTTATCTATTAATCTTCCCCTTTGAAATTGTCCTTCGTTATTTTCTCTTAAAAACTAAAAATCTAACCCCCCCCCCCTCCCCCCCCCCCCCCCCCCGCCTTTTTTTTTTATCTCTTTTAGAAATTAACTTATCGCCGATCCCTGTGGATTCGATCCTACTTACCGCTTTCGCAAGAAAGTAATTGTAGGAATTATTTTTTGTGGTTTCGACACCCATCAGTATAAGAATTAAAAGGAAATAAAAAGAAAACTAATACTCAAATTAAGACAACAACATATTTAAAGTTCCATATTCATAAGTTTGTTAAGGCAAAATTTATTTAAAATATTTTATAAGTTAATCATCGAATAAAATGTCAGATCATACTTTAAAAATTCGCTTGTAAAATACTTGGATGAATAAGATCCTGAAACTTATAAAATGATATGATTAAATCAAGAAATTGGTTAAAAATTTAAAAATAAATTGAAACTCTTTACGTTTTCTAAAAAGAGCTTATAAGCTCCCACCATCTTATCCTCAAATCTTATAAGTCGATCCTACACATCCTCTTAATAAGGTGTTTTCCCCTTAAAATATTTCAAAATAAAAAAAAAGGAAAAAATGCAAACAACTCCCATGTAATATTACAAATGAGCAAATTACTCCCTTATGAAAAATAAAATAGCAATTTACCCCCTGTGTTTTTTAAAATGAATCAATTTACCTCATCGTATTTTTTAAAATAGAGCAATTTACATCCCCCTGTCTAAGGAGGTAAATTGCTCCATTTTAAAGAATATAGAAAATAAATTGCTAAATTTTTTTTTCATAAAAGGATAATTTATTTATTTATAATATCACAAGAAGATAAATTACATTAAACACAAAACAATAAACTTCATCTCTTCTGTCTCAATCACTAAGTTTAAGGAAACATTACAAAAAAAAATGTTTTATTCAAATAATTATTTTAAAATTTCATATCAAATTAAGAGAGAGAGAGAGAGAGAGAGAGAGAGAGTAGAAGTAGTAGTAGTTTTTGATGTGGTTAGAGCGAGTAATGGTGAGAATGAAGTCGTGTAACACACAGCAGCAAAGCGAGTTTAGATGAGAGCGGAGCGGACAGCTCAGACTTACTTTTTTTTATATATATTCTAAAAAAGTCAGAATCTTCAACAGCTGCAGCGAAAGCTTAAACCACAAAAAAGTGATTACTGTGGCCGTCCGCTTAAATTATTCTAATTTCCCCACTCCACGCCTTTCTCCTATCCAAACGAATCACCAAAATTATTAAAATAATAAAAATATCTTCCACAGTTCTTCATTTTTTAATAATAATAAAAAAAGAAAACTGGATTGAAATCGATTTTTCTGAGCTTGTTTGGTTTTATTTTCAGCTTTCGATATTTTTTAAGTGGGTTTTTATTTTCACATTTGGGTGTTACGTAAGATATGAATATATGTTTAAAATTGTTATTTTTGTAAGCTTTTTGTACGAAAAGATGTAATAGAATGAAAATATGCTTTGTTGTTGTAATAGTTTTTTACGGAATAAAACTCTGGCGGAATGAATATGTGTATGAATTAAGATATTTTGTGATAGTTTTTTTTTTTTTTTTTTTGTATAAAAAGTGATAGAATTAAATTCTTGAAACTTACAATCCAGCCTATAAAAAAAGCCTAAACAAACATGATCTCACAATCGAACCAAAATATGCAATGAAAAGAAATTAGGGTACATCTAGACTGACGGATTTGTAAATTTAAATAGTTAAAATTCATTTAATTTATTTTTTATCATAAAGTAAATCAGTTAATGTTAAATCTTCGTTTAACCCCTTAAATTTTAAGTTATTGATGATGAATTTGAAATCCACGTAATAACCTAGCCATTTTAAATCCCTTTAAAATGCTGTAGAATCATTAGCCGATTGAGATTGGAATCTTGGTATATATTTTTTTATAATTCTGAATAAGAGATTTCAAATATGCGGATTTGATATGAAAGGAATTCGAAATTCATTTATTTCAAATCCTTAACTAAATTCAATGTCATCGTGTCAAACACAATCTACGATTAACTCGTGAATAGTTTGCTCACTACACGTACAACTATATGTTGGTTAAAATGGTGTTTGGATGAGATTATAAACTCTTTAAAATATTTATAAGATATTTGAAAATTTACAAAAAGTTATAAAGTATTTGATAATTTTTTCAAAAACTAAATAAAAAACTTATAAGATCAAGAAAAAAGATATCAGAAATATACTTAGTTTTCAAAATATTAACAGGACTATTGTTGTCTTATAAACTTTATATTCTTATTTTATTAAAATATTCATAACCTTATTAAGATGTATGGAGTTGCGATAATCAAGTTCAACAATATTCTTATGAATTTTAGTTAATGAAATATTTTAATATTTATTTATTTATTTATTTGATTAGCAATAAGCAGAATAGATGTAATCCAACATGACTTTATTTTTTTTTCCCATTAAAAAAAGAGGGTAACTTTTTTCAATTAAAAAAAGGGGTCATGGGAATGTGTGATTGTCATGCAATGGAAAATCGGTGGATGTCTAGAAACTGCAGTCTTTGTTGAATAACTATTTCTTACATACCCTCTTTTTTTTCCTTTTTTTTTTTTTTTCTAAAAAAAACTTAATTAAGCTGTCACCATCACTTTCTCAGATGTTTTGATTTCATTAGTCCAGATTTCGAACTTCGATCCGATGAAATTTTGGCCATCTTTTGCTTTTCCCTTTGAATTTTTTTTTATAAAAAATATTTGGGATAATTTCACGTCTTTTCGTAGAATTGATGTAGCTACATGTAGAACCTATCTAAAATTAAATTTACTATCTTGACATTTACTTTCGTCTAACAAATATATCATACTGTTAGTCAAAACTTATTAAATTTGTTGATATTAACAAAAAAATTGAATAAGATTTGATATTTGCCTTTAATTGACTTATTACCGATTTATTGAAGGTCAAACAAATATTGTATGACTAAATATCCATTATAAGGGCAAAAATATACCTCATCGCATGCATTAACACGTGAAGATGTATAAGGATATTTTGGTCATAAAAAAATTTATTTGACCTGTAATAAGCCAGTAATAAGTCAATTGAGGATAAATATAAATTTTTTATTCATATTTTTTTTAGATATCAATAAATCCGGTGAATTTTGACTAACAGATAGACCTTTGTTAAACGAAAACAAACCTTAAGAATAATAATTATAATTTTTTGAACCGCAAGAAGTCTATATGAAATTAAATCGAACCTTAGGGGAGGGCAATATAATTATCCTTAAATAATTATATGAAAATACTTTTCATAATAATAGTGGAAGAAATGATGTAATAAATCCTAACTAAAATTTAAAATAATAAATTTAATGAATACATCGTAAAATCAATAGATTGTTCATATATGTTAAAAGAAATTTAATCCCATAATTGTCAATCGTACGCAGGTACTTGTTAGTTCAGTTTGTAACGATGAATCAACTTCTAGTTAAATAGTTGTGGGCTCGATTCTCCTCACAATTGAAGATTCTGTTGGTGGTTAATTTATTAATATCTTTGTAAATAATCGCGTTAGATTTCCTATTTTAATTTACACTGCATCTTTTATCTCCTTTCACATATACACGGTTTGTGTGCAAGGATTAGTTACGTCATAAAATTTATTGAAGAATTGTATAGACGTGCGTGTATATGTAAAATGAAATAGAATATGTAATATGAATTACAATCGAAAATTCAACTCGATAAATAATGAATAATCTGTAAGTATTCTTATATATGTTATGTTTGTACCGTTTCAGATTTCTTATTGCATATTTGTATTGTTAGCATATGATTTAAAATATATATATATATATATATATATATTTAATTTTTTATTAGTTTAAAATAGCATTAGTTTTTTTCAGTGTTACTAATGCTTTTTTGTTATTACTTTTAGAAACTTTATTAAATGATCATTCAATTCGAATTGTATTTATTTAGGAGAATTATATCACGCAGTAATATGATAATAATTTTAGCATAACGCATTTTAATACTAATGTTTTTATTTTACTTAAAGTATATTAATTGAATAAGATAGTAATATGTTGTATTTGAACCTTATAAAATAAATTGTCTCAATGTAAAAATACAGTATATTCTATTGCTATTTTCAAAATATTTGTAAATAAACTTAATAAAGAATTTAACATCGAGTTTTATATAAATTATAACACTATTGTATACCGTAAGACGGTTATTAAAATACGATATGCCATTACGTAGTTTAAAATTTATGAAATACTATAAAATTTATAAATTTTTGTTTATAACATAGTGTTCAAATTAGTTCTTATAAACGACTTATGATTCAGATGGATAGTTGGTAGGTGGTAATGTAAATAATCTATAAATTTGAGGAGATACTTTATAATAGAAGTAAATTACATTAACACCCCGGTCAAATTATATAAACTCCCCCCCCCCCCTCCGCCCCCTTTTTTTTTTTTTTAAATTATAACTGTAACTCCTTAAGAGTATTAGCATAATGTTTTTCAACAGACGTTTGTTTAAGATTTGTATTTGAATAGGGAATATAGTTGTAATACGACAATAATCTCATAAGATATAACTATAATCTTATAAAAAATAAAAAATATTTTAATATTTTGACTTAATCTCAAGAATTATTACGGTATAAGATTAGAGTGAAAATTATCTAAATTTTTTTTCGGGTAAAGTAATGGTGTGGTGAGGAGGACAAAGAGAAGAGAGAGTGTGTATGTGTGTGGGCGGCTACGTGTCCGGGTGTACACCATTTCCAATTTTGAACGGCTGAGACTCAATCTCAACTCACGGCCACCGATTAACCGCCTTCATCTTCAATTTTACGTAACCTTAATTTGCTTTTATTCTTGGGATGGCTGCGCTGTCTTTATCTAATGTTTGATGTAATTATGCATAAAAAATTTATGGTATAAAAATAATTAATATTCTTAAAATTTGCTTTCATCTAATAATTTTTTTATTAATTGTAAATCATCAAATTTGTTTATATTAACAAAAATTTGGGTAAAAATTGATACCTCAATTGATATTTTATTAACTTAATGCAGGTTAGAAAATCTTTTTTATGATCAAACTATACTTATACATCTTCACACGTTAATACATGTGAAGATGTATATCTTCACCTTTGTAAGGATAGTTTAGTCAGAAAAAATTTCTTTGACATGCAATAAGTAGGTAATAAAATCAATCAAGAGTAAATATCAATTTTTATTTAATTTTTTGATTAATATCGATAAATTCGATGAATTTTGACTAATATTATTCATCATTTTTATTTCAAAAAAATACTATTTTGGCCTTGTAACTGAGTAGATCAAATTGCATTTTTAATACAAATGTATTTTTTTTTGTGTCGTTTCACCTTTTTCTTTTTTAAAATAATAATCACTTTTGAAATTAAATTTGACTTAAACCAATTCAATAAAAATTATAATTTGTAACTTTTATCAACATTATAATTATTTTTCATTTAATTGCCCATTATACTCATTAAGTAACTTTTTAATTCTTTCATTATCCTTAAAAATAGTGTTAACTTTGAAATTAATTAATATAGCAAAATATATTCACTCCTGATATGGGATTATTAATCTGCATAGGTGGAAAGCAAAAATATTATTGTATCTGCACATGCGTTGAGCGTGCGATTCCAAGTTGGAAAATAAGTAATTCATCTGTGTTTTCCCTCTAAATAGGAAAATGTGAATATAACCCCATTGCATAATTTAGTATTTTATTATATTTATATAATTCAAAACAAATAAAATTAAAAACTAATAAAAATTAATAACTTAAAAAGTGTAAGAATAAGAAATAATTAATTAATTAAACATATGTTCTTTTTGCAGGCAATTCAAATTGTGTCTATCATATTAATTATTATAGGTATTTTCCCTTTAATAAACACGAACACGCTCAATGAGTGTCCGAAACTTAAAAAGGAAAATATATATATATATATATACATTGTGAATATAAAAATAATAAGTACTAAGCTATAGATTTTTTTAACGTACTAGAATTAAGGAATAAATTTATTATACTATCGATCGTAGTACACTGATGCATGTGCATAATTTATGTTTTCATAATACTTTGTATAAAATTAAAATAAATAAATAAATAAAATTATCTACAGTTAATTGATTAAGAAAATGCATATTAAGAAATTATATGTTTAAGAATATTTTATGAATATTTGTTGTAAACTAAAAATCCAAATTCTTGTATAGAAATTACAAAAAGAAAGTACACAAGAAGCAACATTAACATACTCATCTGGTAGATACAAATGATTAAATACTTCTAAACTCTTAACAAATCACCCATTAATCCAAACCCAAACCCAATTCAGAACTCAACCCGACCCGTTTGATGGTAACTGAAAACTTACCAAAAACCCGACACTACATCTGAAATAACTTGGTGGTTGTTGTTGTTAGTGAAGAAGATGAGATCAGTCCTCATTTATCTGACGGCTAATATATGTCGCAGACACTATCAGATCGACGGTCCTGGAATCATGCAGAGCTCCGTCATTTCTCTACCCGAATCCGTTTCTTCCTGGTGTAATCTCCTCAGCGAATCCAAAATCCCCGATCCACACGAGTCGACCCGACCCAACTCGGTTTTCTGGATCTTGTGCAGCGGCGTCGTTTTTCTTCTGGATAACGATGAGTCCTTAGCACCCACCGCCTCATTCGCCGGCGCATCCGGTGGCGGAGGAGCACAGGTCTGTAGCTTATAAGATGAGCAGCCTCGATCTTCCTGCCGTTACAGAAACAAATTCATTATCCAATTAAATAAAAAATATTTGTTTCCGAAAGATTCAAAGATAGAAAATATCATGATTGGAAGAAATATGTTTTTCGACATCCGAATTTTTTTTTCAATTTTAGGAAAAAAAATAAGAAAGAAAGGAATATTCATACATCGGGCCGAAAATTCGAAGAAGCATTCTCGATCCTGCGTCGCTTCCTCGAAACCGCCGCTTCTCCTCCGCTTACAGACTCTTCGCCGCTTGAACAACTCTCCACCGCCGGTGGAGGCGACCACGGCACTACCTGATTCTCCTCCACCACCTCCTGCCGTTCCCCCATCTCCTCCTCTTCCTCACTGCTTTCATCACCTCTCCTTGTATGAACGCATTGTTCGCAGACGGAGACGGTGGGTCCCAGCTTGGGGCCGGACGCGGACCACGGCGTCGGCGATTGGCACACGTGGCAGAGCAGGTTCCTGGAATGCCGCGCCACCAGAAAGTTGGCGGAGTGCACCCTGGCGTCGCAGTCCCAGCACAAGCTCGCTTGGTCCGAGTCGCAGTGCATCCGCGCCTTCCCTTTGCACAACTCACACCTCTGCATCTCTTCGGCCCACCTGAAAACCTTCTTCAGTCCCTTCAATTTCTGCTCAACAAAAATCCCACGTCGGCGCAAGAGAAACAGACGACGGCGATTGTGAAAATCTAAAGGAAAACGATCGGCGAAAAAAAGATGAGAGAGAAAACTGATAAGTGATGAGAGAGACAGAGAAAGTAGGGAATGGGAAGACGAGGTGAAGAATAAAGAGGTGTGGCTATTTGTTTAATTCAACTTGCAGTCAACAATCATAAAACATCACCTCTCCTTCATCTGAAATGACGAAATTACCCTGCTAGTGCCGGAAGCTGCCCTACCTGCTCTGTAATAGTTTTTTTTTTTTTTTTGAAAGAATTTGTTGTTGTGGTTTGCTGTCTCTACGTGTATATAATAAATGATAATTTTTTATATTTTAAAATATGTTATATAAAAATAAAATATATGAATTAACATATCATATTTAATAAAAATAAAAAAATAGTTTAAGATATTATTAATATAATAAAATAATTGGTATAATTACGTTAAAATGACATGGAGTCATTTTTGTAAAAATAAAAAAGAAATGAATTACAATTATTGTTCTTTTTTAAAATTATTTCATTAGATATCACTAATCGTTGTTTGTGAGTGTAAAGGGTATAGTACAATTGATATTTTGATGATTTTGTAACAACTCTAGTTTTGAGCGTTCGACAATAAAAGTGAAGAGTGTTTGAAGTATTATTTAATATTTTATAATTTTACTGATAAACTACAAAATTTGTGCAAAACTACTTATAATTTTGAACCTAAATCAATTTAATTTAAATAATTTAAAAAGAAATTGTGAATTAAAAATATTCTTTTTTAATAAGCTATAAACATTTATTTTAAATGTTTGGAAACATTTCCATAACAATGATATAACCATCCAAATTTGAGCATACAAATTTGAATAAATAAAAGCATAATCTCCCAATTACTTCTCTCAGAAAATAGTTTAAATTTATTTAATTTTATGGTATTCAATAATTATATCATTTATAGCAATTAACCAAATTTTGAATGAACCACTAATATAAAAAATACAAAATAATTCAATTTGTGATTATCGATAATTTCAACTGACGAAAGTATTTGAATTTAAAAAAATAATTTGAAAAACAAATTTCAAATGACTCCATATAAAAAGATCTTAAAATTTATAAATATTTAAAAAATATATTATTCAACATGAGAATTGAATAATTTAGAATTCTTCACAATATGAAAATATCCAACAATTTTTTTTTTTTAAAAAAGATTTTATTAATAAATGTTTGAGAAATTAGGTTAAAAATGGTTAGTTGGTGTCACCAGGGGCAAAATGGGAATTTCAAGGGTGGGAAATGTGAATGGCATGAGAAGATCCCCTGGGGAGATATTATTTTGACAGGGGAGGGGTTGGTTGTGTGGCTGTAAACGACAGCGTACGGGGTGGGCGTGAATGGTGCGGGAGGGCGCCACGTGTCGGAAGTCGCGGGAACAAGGGGAGAGGTGGGGCCCGCAGGGTACGCTGCCTCCTCCGATTGGTGCAGTGCACAGGATATTTTTGATTGGTCCCCAATGACGTGGCGGCGAGAGGGGCGGGGTTTTGATATGATGACGTGGGTGATACTCTGCCCACTGACGGTCGTCGGACCACGTGACGTGCACATGTTGGGAGTTGGGCCGGTAGTTCCCTAGTATTTGGGCTGCTGCGCCCTCAGCGGAATATTTTATGTATTTCTTAATTTATAATTCAAAATAAATTAAAGGAAGTGCTTTTATTTTTTATATATATATATATATATTTTAAATTAAATTTAATTAAACTAAAAGTTATAAGAAAATTTCTACCAACTTCTGCGATTTATTAATAAAATTATAAATGCTAAGTTGTTTTTATCAAAAACTGAGCTTCAACCTCCGCCACCCTTTTTTCTTCATTTTTTACTTTTGAAAAGATACTCCTAACTTTTATTACTATTTAACATATAATTTATTCACGTCACAAAAACAGAAATAATTACAAACACCTCTTTATTCACGCCACAAAAACAGAAATAATTACAAACACCTCTTTAAGGCTCCAAAACTCTTTATTTGTTAAAGATATTAGGTTCGATTCTCAGGTACGTGTTGTGTGTTATTTATCTACTTACGTAATAGTTTATAATCTATTGTCTTTATTACTTTATATATTATGAAATTACATTTTCAAATTAAATAATAATTCAAACAAGTTTGAACAATAACGTATGCAGTTCGACTCATTTGTTTACGTCCCTATCTCTATGACCTAAAATATTTGGGCAAGTCAAATTTTCAAGATTAGCAAACAACAGAGACACAATGTTCTGCAAACAGGCAACATATAGAAACACATAGAGGACAGACAATAATATCATGAAACTAACTTACCAACAAACAAACACATACATGGAATCAATTTCAGTCTACCAAATTCAATCACACAAAGGAGTAAAGAAATCATTCCATGCTTTTTTCCAAAATTGTAATAGACTTCAAGGGCAAAACTTATGTACTACCCAAGAGGGAATATAAACCAGTAGATCATACATGATAATACCATCATTTCAATTTATATCAACCTCGAGTACATGTCCAACGGCTCAAGAAAGCCACTGAGGTACTACCGAATTGGGTAGCATGAAATTTCCCGAAGAGGAAAAGGTTAGGATAGGAGCGCTGTGCAAGTCAAAAGAGATGAAAAGAGAAACGAATGACTTATCTAACATTTATTCTTTCAATGAAAGTCGAGCGTTTTGGACCTTAACTGAGAGCTTCAACTTCTGGTCTTCGATGTCTCTAAAAAGTGCAAGTAGAATCGCACGATATACTTCACACCTTTGATTTGTCCGTTCCAACTCGGTGCTTAGTTCACGAATTTTCTTCTCCTTCTCTTCCTGCAAAAATTAGTAGGATTTGCGAACATGTTAGACATTATGCAATTCCGTGAATGGAAAGTCTCTCTCTAAATTGCATTTGATGGGTGGCAAGTAAGGTCGTGTCCGACTAATGAAACACACACACACACATGTCTGTGTGTGTGAGTACTAGAAGGAAGGAATGAGATTCTTCCGAGAAGTGAGAGCTTTAGAGGAGCAATGGACAATCTTTTAACCACATTCACTGAACCAAACGTCCTCGAGGCTGAGGCTAACTGTTAGAAAACATATAAATGCAGCTTAACTTAACGTACATTTTTCACATAAATTTGCCAAATCTTTGCATCTTAATCAATGCAATTAAGTAAACATATCATGTCCGTACTTTCTCCCCCTTGAACTTAACAAGTAGCCTTAGAATCTGGTAGCTCTAGAGATTTGAATTGTAGGAAGAGCTACAAGGTAAAAGAAATATTAACGAGGATGAACAAAGTTGGAAGAAGGATGTCTCTCAATGTTTGATATCAAGTTTTACATGTCGTACTGTGAGGTATCATTGAAAAAATATGTGATTCTGTCACTCCAAGAGAAAGAGAATCAATCATATAAATAAGGGTAAATTACAACTATATCCCCTGAGGTTTGGCATAATTATAAATACCCCTCGTTGTTTGAAAAATTACGAATACCCACCTGAGGTTTATAACCGTTTAACAAATAAGCCATTTTCATCATTTTTATGGGTGAACTGACCAAAATGCTCTTATGCACTAAACAATTTTTTATTTAATTTTTAAAAAAAATTTGGACTATAGTGTGCGGGGAGAGTTTTTTACACAAAGGAGCAATAATGCAATTTGCCTCGGCTGATTTTTCTACAATTTTAATAAAAAATTCAAGGGCAAAATGGTCAATTTCAGGCTTTTGATTAAAAATTACAAACCTCAGGGGGTATTTGTAATTTTTCAAACAACAAGGGGGTATTTGTAATTATGCCAAACCTCAGGGGAGGTGTCTATAATTTACCCTATAAATAATAATAACTTGACAGGAGACAGACGAAGTATATATGTCACATAATACATGTATTAGCAGAGGCATTGTATTATTAGCATGCGATTAAGCGGATATAGAGATACTTATCATGGGTAGAGAGAGAGAGAGAGAGAGAGAGAGAGAGAGAGAGAGAGAGAGGGAAAGAGAGAAGTGAGAGTTTTAATAACCTGATAGAAACTAATAGGATTAAAAGATGATTTGGTCAGAGTTGCTATGTAACTTGTATTGTACATTACATATGCACGCCAAATGGAAATTAAAGAAAACAAGCACATTGATTGACAGAGGAGATACACACTTGTGTGAATCTGTAATGTGTAATACAAGATGAACAATATTTGGGGATACAGGATCTAACGTGCAGAATTAAGTGAATCCAGTTCGAACTACCAGTTTAGCCGAGAAGAAAAAGTAGCAGTTTATGTTAGTGCTTATTCATAGATAATTCAATATCCATTTAATGTATATAGTTCTTTTTGTGAAAACTACAACTTACAAATAGTAGTGTAGGCTATGTTTCTGCGAAGTACCTCGAGTTGTTTGTCATCAGAACTTTATAACGTCTTCACTGCTAGATAAGAAAGGAACAACATGAATGGATTTTTTTCTGGGACATGATTTCTAACTCCAAGTACTATAAGCTTATTACCAAGTCCTGGGACATCAATTCCATTTTTCAGGTCATACGTTCCAAGTAGGAACATTGATATCTACAGTGCAATATTTAATGAACTTAGGAGGTATTACCGCTAATAGCGGCAACAAATAGCAATAAAAAGGTTTTGGGGTAAGGAGGCCAAGAGATTTACAGTGCATGACCTTTGATTTCACATGATTTGAAGGGCAGTTTTGCACGAGAGATCGTGCTTCCTTACTGCAAGGTCAGTTCATGGTTTGGTTCAGATCACTTAGTTGTTTGAGTAGTTCTTCAGGTTTTCAGTAATTCAGACTTGTTGGGCGGTTCATTTGGTTTAAGTAACTTAAACAAGTTACAGGATCCACAAATGTCATAGATGCAGAATATTTTCATAATCTAAGACAGGATAATCTGAAGTTTTACCCATTATAACATTCCTAAGTCTTAAATACTGATAGTCTATACTCATAATAACGGACATCTTGAGACCTTCACATAATCATATAATTTATATGCAGAAGTCTCCACCAGCTTTAAAGGTTTATTGTTCGTTTCTTTTCTCTAGTCTTTTAGCTTTTCCAGGTTCCTGCAGATGAATTTCCATCATTTGATTTACATTGTCTCCGGAAAATCTAACTATTCATCCCATTCTATATTTTCTCATGGAAGACATTTAACCGTCAGGAATTCTAAATCACAAAGAACTATTCTTACATCTCTGAAGTGTTAACAAACCCTAAGTACCTGAGAAATAAAAATCCTTCATTAATAATAATTCAAAGCCAATAGACAACTTCAGACCCAAGAGTAGCTAAAGAAAGCACCCAGCATTATTCTTCATCACATTAATTCACTATTCTGTGTTGTGTTCAAGTTCTCGGCCCAGAGTTATTAACAGACGGAGCAAGATCTTTTTCCCGTTGCAAAAAAGCACTAGGGCAAACTATACAAGGCTAATTAATTTGTATTTCCATGATTAAGTAGATCCATCTCAACACTAGCATGTTAGCTGCAGTCAAAGTGTTAAGGCATTCTTACTCGCCCAAAGAAACGACTACCCTGACCTCCCGTGGCCCTTGTGATCTACACATATAAGGATTAAGATTATAAAATTCTGTAAGACTATCCTATTGATATATTTTCCGATTCTATACACAGCATTCTTTGTATCTTCACTCGGAAGGCTGTCACTGCAAATTTTGATAATTTATATAGATGAAGAGATGACAATGTGGAACTTCCACCATTCTTAACAAAGTCTCCTGCCTCAGACGTGGATGTAGATGTAGACATAGGTCATCCTGTTGGCTAAGAAGAAAGATCGATACTTGTTGACGTTCTCAAATGTTGATACGGTTGTAACTAGGACCAGTCGAGGTGCACATACCATGATTACCTCATCTAGTAACTCTAGCACATTAGACAGACTGCCAATTGGACTACTTTATTGACCGACCAACTTTATTCCAAAGTCACGCTGTGATGCAAGACATGGAATTTTTCATGCCAAGCATCTAAATTACTAGGAATTTCTGCATGTGGTTTCTGTAGCTTCAGTGAGAAGGTACTGAAACCTACATTTGGAACCATGCAGAGTATCTTATCATGCTTTTCACTTAATCATAACTCAAGCAAAATGAAACAAGTGGAACAAAGTACCTATTTCCTTGAATTAAGAGTATTAACTGACACTGACTAATATATAATAACGAAAGCAGATAGTTTGAAGTATCTAACCCTCGATAAACATGATGCAGATTGGTTCTCGATTGCATGCATCTCCAGAGTTCCTCCATTAGCTTCGCTTGTCCCCAGTGTGGTTCCAGAATTTTTGCTCTTTGCAGCTGCAACTTGTTTTGAAGCCTCTTGCAGAGCACTCATCGCCACATTGTAAACATGTATAGATTTCGCACCTTCTTCCACGTATTTTTTAGCCTCTTGGCGTAAATTATTATGGCGAACAAGTGGAGAATCCTGAGAATTGCTAGGCAACCCAAAAGCAGATTCAGGCTCAGCTTCTCCAACACCCGTCTTTGCTTTTCTTGTCCAGCGTTTCAGCACATACTCAGGAGGGAGCATAAGAACATTTTTTGCTCTGAAAACCGAGAGTACATGCCTACAAATAATACCTGAGAACTCAAACATTCGACAACTACAAGTAGCTTTCATCTCAAATGCGTTGAACCTAACTGTGTGAGCTTTGTGCTCTTCACCAAATTTGGCAACCCGATATATGATTACAGTACTAGAGTCATCAACTATAGTTGCAGGATTAGCAAGAGTTTCAACCAGTTCCCCTTGAAATTTCATGAATATCCTCCTAGTATAAAGATTAGCAGCTTGCTTTTCCATAGGGGATGGTGTCTTCAGGACTGGTGTAGTATTAGAAGTATCAAAGTCATCCTTCAATTCCTTTTCATGCCAACTGGTGATGGTCTTCTCATACTGTTTAATTAACAGCTGTATGGTGGTGGAGGTACTCAAAAGCCCATCAAAGAACAAACTTAAGGCATCACTGTGCTCCACTGTGGATAGTTCCCCAAAGAACACATCTCTCAGATAAATTGGAACCCATTGATCACGAATATTATATAAAGACTGAAGCCATTCATTATCCATCAAGTAGTATCTACTCAAGAGGGTAGCCCAACAAGACTCAAACTCCTCGACTGCGTCAGCTTCATTGACGCACTTCTTTAACTCAAAATCAAAAGTAGAATTTGTTTGGTATACATTAGACAGCTTCTCCTGTGTCTGTCTGAATATGCTCCATCTACAAAAACGGCTGCGAACTTCTGGAAGAACTTGTGCCACAGCCATCTGAATGAGTCGATCAGGGTCACAAGTGATCGAGACAGGGCTTCGTCCAGACATTGCTCGAAGCCATGTCTGGAGCAGCCAAACGAAAGAGTTATCAGATTCATTCAAAAGCAATGCACAGCCAAAGAGGACAGGCTGAGCATGATGGTTTATGCCCGTGAAAGTGATAAATGGTATCTTAGAACGGTTCGTCCGATATGATGTATCAACTCTAACAGTGTCCCCAAAATAGCTATAATTTGCCCGGGAAGTCGCATCGGTCCAAAACACATTTCCACAGTGCTCACTATCACCCTCAGTTGCATAAAAGAAACCGGGATTCTCAGCCTGCATTCTTTTCATATAATCCAGCAAATATTGAACCCCTGGCCCGAGGTTTCTCTGCCTATTACTGCTATTGTTCATTGTATCTCTCTGTCAAAAATTCAGCTGCAACAAGCACCAAATACAATCAACCAAATATCCCTTAACTTACCTAATGAAATACGGCCAAAAATTTTATTCTTAATTCAGCTTTGTACATGTAAATAGTGAGTAAATCAGCTAAATCATCAAACATTTTAAAATGCAACAAGATAAACATTAAACTCCATAACTCCTAGCTTGCATATGAATTTATATCTAATCGTCATAAACAAAAACGAAGAGGGGTTGGGGGAAACCACAAAAGAGCACCAGTATCTTCACAATTATCACCGGGACGAACCCTACAAGAATTATGTCCCAAAAAAAGCGCCAAAAACTAAGTAATATCAAGAACCGCGCAATAGAAGAAGAAAAATTGCAGCCAAATCAATGATTAGGCACAAATTCACACTGCGCAGAAATGGATTCACCCAAAAATTGAAGAACAAAACTCAAATTATAGCGAAGGAGTAGTTGAAATCCAGTATATTGAAGAGGAAGAAGTACACTACGAGATGGGGCAGAAGTGAAGAACCCAGGAAGTTTGAGTTGATCGCAGGTCGCGGAAATCCTTCTAAGAGCGTTTGGCTGAGCTCGCAATCTTTCATCAGTGGGATTATTGAATGCAGATTAAGTGGCCGTTTGGCAGGCGACTTTGCATTTCTTAGGCAAAATTGCACTTTTTGCCTGTATGTGTTGCACTTTTGATCCGACATTTTATATACATGGTTATTATTTTTGACTTTATAGAATTAAAATATGTTGTAAATATGATCCCAAATCCTAACAATTTAGTCTCAAAGGATTAGTCCGTGAGATCACATCTGCCATAATTTTTAATCCTGTGTAACAAAAAATATTAACCCCATAGAATATGGACTAAAAATACAAACATCTCTGTGTTACGGGACTAAAAATATAATTTTGTGCATTTCTTATGTAAATGCAAACTTTTATAGGGATATTTATATTTAAACTTACTAATCTATATTTTATTTATAGAAAAAATTCATGTTTTTTGCGTAATTACAGAAACTATCTCTAAGCTCTAATAGTTAAAAAAACAGGTTAATATGTGTGATGTTGTTGATGTTTTTGGAGGGTATTTGTGTAATTTTTTTAAAAAAATAAGAATGATTTGTGAAAATGATGTTGACATTTATGATGGGCCGATGTGTATTTTTCAAAAAGATGAATGATTGTATAAATAGACCATAAATCAGAGGGTGTATGTGTAATTCTCCATTTTGCATATTGTTTTAACTTTTTCTAATAATTAATTTTAAAATAAAAAATTTTATTTGCGTTTTTTAATACATTGTAATGATTTTTATCTAATTATCTGTTTTATCTATTATGATATATCCATTAACCTTAGGAATAAGGTTGGTTTTAGAGTTAGTTACTATATGTGTTTGTATAACTAATTATGAAATTGTGAACTCAAATATTATAATTATTTTTTTAAATTCAATATTTCACAATCAATTACTTTGCAATAGATTATTTTATAATATATTATGCAACCATCAGACTGAAGTCGAATCGAATCTAAATGCAACAAAACCCTGACGAAATAATAATAAGTAAATAAACATTTGAAAAAAAAAAAGGGCAATACGACTCTACACTTTTAACAAAAGAAAAATGTGATTTCCTAATGTAGGAGACAGTGAATTTTTTTAAGAGTTCAAGAATTGTGCGCCATCATTTTATTTTTAAAAAAAAAAAAAAATTGGTGGTTTACAATTAACCCTTATAAATTCCCAAATTTTGCTAGAGAAAAACAAATATTTAATTAAAATATATCTTGCGTATATATATATATATCATTCAATAGTTTTCAAATTATTTCCATTGTAATTATTTCTTACTTTATAATTGGAATCACAATTGTTCTGCAACTTGTACATCTGTACTAGTGATCGATGAAGAAAAATATGTATTCACATAAAAAAAGGCGTACATGTTAAAATTTTAAATCTTAAAACTTAAAACATGCATATAAAAATTTATGATAAGTACTTCACCAATAACATCATTTTCACATATTTGGCAAATTGTGATAATACTATTATGTTTTTAATAATTTTAAATTTAAAGAAGCTAACAAGTCCATCTGTCAAGTTTCTAATTTAATACAAACTGCATATATAATTAAATGCAAATGACCTCCCTATAAAATACGGAAAATGATGTGACTAGGTTGCATGCATGAACCTTCAATAGGAAGAACAGGTGAAGTAAAAAAGCTACAAATTCCAGATTTAATTGGCTTAAGCATATTAATCGAATTGATAATGCGATACTTGTTGAAGTGTCAATGCTGAAATTTTGGAATTTTGACGTCTTGAGTTGTAATCTCAGAAAAATAACATAAGAATATTAAAAAAGAATAAGCTTTTAAGGCGTTAATTTGAATAAAATAAAATTATAAAACTTATACATGATAATAATAATAATTTACACTTAATATTTTTAAAAATGTATGAGTCTGCTAAAATCATTAAAATAAGTTAAAAACTCGCTATTTCTCCAAAAAGAAATTCTAAACTAAGGGATTCTGGTTTTGAATCTTATAAGTTTATCCTTTGAAAAATTATTGCATGCTCAGTCATTTTTAAATTTTTTTCAATATATTTTAATATGTTTCAAGAAAAACTTATAAATTTATGCTAGTACCCTCTTAATAGTTGTAATTGATTAATTAAATCGTTGTACAATCACTACAAAAAGAAGATAAAATTAGTGATAAAAGAATTAAGCGATCACAATTTTAACATTATCACTTTATATATAGTGACAATAATTTTTATTATGTCATAACAATGAGTTTCATAATTTTAATAGTGACAATTATTTTGTAAATAAAAGTCGTGACTGACAAAGATTAGTGATAAAAAAAAGTTTATATAAAATTATCGCTAAAGATAGTTAGTGACACATGCATAGTGACAACAATTAATTATTGTCGCTATAAATCTATCATTAATGATCTATGATGACAAGTTTCTATACAATATTGTTATAATTGTATCGTGACAAAATCAAAATTATTGTCCTTAAATATATATATATATCTGTTTTGATCACAAGCTTTAGATTTATTTAATATTTTGTCACTAATATTATCTTTTGATGCTAACAATTCGTTAGTTTTACTAAAAAATGCAGTGACACAATATCACCGTATCGAACTTTACATAAATATTTAAACTCCAACCACGTTTCATAAGCACCTCTCTACATTTTAGGTTTACCCAATAAAGTATGCATTATTTGTAAGTACACGAAACTATTACTATTTCATAAGCTCAATATTATTTACCTTTCGATGAAAATATATTATTTCAAACAAAATTTCAACAAGAAACTATTACTATTTAAAATAGCATAAAATACACTAACGATTCTAACAACCTTTCCAATATTTAACGTACGTAGGCCTCCATTCCATGTAACGAAAACCATGTGTTTATGATATTTTCCTAATTTATATAGAGATACCTTATTCTTTTTTATCTTGTACGAAAATATGCTATTCTTGATGCTTTGGAAACATTTCTTGGTGTATGTAAGTTAGATGTTTGTAGCACGACACAACCTCAACAATAATATAGTTATGTACCTTTTGCTTTTTCTATGGAGACACAATATATAATGTGAAAGGAATAAGGAACGATTTTCAATCAAATATCGATGTTGTTATATTCATATTGTTATTAAATTGTCCCTATAAATGTGTTGTTAATAGGTTTATAGTGATAATTTTGATATACAGTTTTTGTTACTAATAATTATATATGTTGTGATTAGATCAGAATTATTGGCAATTAATATATATTTTAAGTGATAATTTTAGGATTGTTTCATACTTTAATGTTAATCTTGTCTTCTGGCTCTTGCTACTGTATAAGAGAATATTAGACACAAAATTAAGATAAGGTAGTAAAATCATTATAAGTTACATGTATAAGTCACTAGAGTTTTAATTTTGCCGTTATAATGATTATAATAGTTTTAGTAGTGGCAATATTATTGTGTAGATATTTTAAATAGTAATAATTGGTGAAAAAATAATATACATAAGTTGTCGTTATAGACAATTAGTGATACATGTATAGTGACAATAAATATAGTTTTCACGATATTTATGTTGAGACTATAAATGTTTTACTAATTAGCTATAATGAGGTAATATTGCATAACTAATTATCCACAGTTTAAGACAATTTTAAATTTAACCCCATGATTTATGGGATCTTAAATTTAGCCCATATTCAAAAGTTCCAGAAAAGGCCAAAATATTGCCAAAAAAAAAAAAAAAGCCCCAACACTAACATACATTTAAACTAATGGCAGGAACCCACGTAAAAGTTGCATGTGGGTAAAAAATGGTCACTCGTTATTTTAACGTTTATTAGTGGGATGTAGCTTTTTGAAATGTTTTGGCCTATGTTTACAACTTTTAACAGAACATGATGTCAAATTTTAAATCCCGTAAAGCGTGGGATCAAGTTTGAAATGACCCTATACTGTGAGACTAATTTTGCAATTTTGCTGCTACAATGACAACTTTATGCTCAAATTTTCATTAATAATTATATTATGACAAAAATAAATTTATCGTCACTCCATCTTTAATGACAACTTTAAAATTATCATTTGATATTTTATCGCTAATATGGTAATTTGTTTTAGTGCTAGTTAGGCATCAATTTCACCAATAATGAGAAAGATTAATTAGCGCTTTCAAAAGGAAAGGAAGGGAGAAATAAACACATGAAATTATAATAAAATATCTAAATTATTTCTCGTATTCATTTTTCCAGACCTAAATGAATTTTGCAAAATTTATCATTACCAAAATCAGTGACAAAAAATTATGCATAAAATTGTTAATTAGAACAATTAATGACACATATATTGTGACCATACATCTTATTTGTTGTCGCTATATTGGTGTGGTTATATGGTACCCAATTGTAAGGCAAAGTGAAGGAACTTTATAGATTTAGCATTACCAAAATATGATATAAAAGTATCAATTTATTTGATCCATTCATTTGTGTTTTGGAGCCTAGTAATTAATTTAGAGTGGAACTCACTTAATTTATGTTGATTAGGCTCAATTTCATGCTTCAAAATGAAAGCTAGTTTTTGAGCTATACATGGTAGTCTTTTACTCATTATAATACCTATATGATAGTACAAAGCTAGTTTTTCCAAATCTCATTGTAATATCTATATGGTAGGTTTTTGGCCCCTATCAAATAATATACATAAATTTTTTATTCAAATCAAATTTAGTGAAATAGAACCAATTTCATAGTAAGTATTATTATACTTACAATGTAATTAATCACGCTCATAAAATTGCGCACCAATTACATAACAACTATAATATACGTGTTATGTGATTATTAGTTCAGGTTTAGAATGCAAGAATAACTGACGAGCCGAGCTCCAGCTTGAATATTTCTTTCCACCTCGTGAGTACTTTACATATTTATATTAATATCTCAATTATTTATTTGTATAATAATATGAATTTTCACTTGTGTTATTTAATATCTATCTAGAACGTTCATTGATCTTGTTAGTTTTATATTTCTTTCAAATAATTATTTAATATAATGCATATGGCTAGTCTATTTTAGTATCAATTCTTAATCTATTGTACTTTTGTGAAATTGATATATCGCTATATGTTTTCAAAATTGAATCTAAAATTTAATTTATCTTGTACTTTACCAAGAAATTTAAATATGCACAATAAATTTGAGGTATTTCTTATAAACTTGTAATCAAGTTTGGCAATTCCCATAAACTAATACAAAGGACAATCATAGCAATAGTGATAATTGCAATTGAAAATTGATGTATATTGCCTTGTATATATATAGTGAAGGGGGAATAAGAAAAAGAGAAGATAAAAAGCAAATGCTGAGAATGGTATCAAAACACACTTAATTGAATTGTTTTATAGAAATATTGATGAGAAAGAGAAGAAACAAAGGTTAAAGCATTCACGTAGTGATTATTTTTGTTTTTGTTTTTGTTTTTCTTTAAAAACAAAACAAAACAAAAGGAAGTTCTTAAAGAGAATAAGTCATGTTTGGTTTTATGATTAAGTAGTTCAAATTTGTGTTTCAATCGCAAACGTAATTTCTAGAATTTTTTTAACCTCTTTTACGGTAATCAATTTTGGAATTAAGTTCTATTCATACCATGTTTTGGTTTCATTTTTAAGGCCCACCTTCAGTTATATACTATTGCAAAAAATTATGTCTTTTTGTATAAAAATACTATCACAAAACATTCTCCTACCACTCCGACTGTACACACACATATATATACACATATGTATATATATATATACTTACGTGCCTTTACGCATGTTGGAAGTTGAACTGCAACAATTGGCGTTGTTGGCATGACGCTCTAAACAATTGAGCTAGTATACCTTTCTTTATGCATGATAATATAACAATTTAAAACAATTAATGCAAAAGAGAATAAACATGTCGTATAGAATGTTTGTCCTGAGTAATAAATTCAAATTGTTTTTTGAAATTTGTAAGAACTTTCTTGAAGTGTATAATACAACACCGTTAAACTAAAAAGTCTTCAACTCGAGAACTCATACGAAGTTCCCCTAAAACAGTTGAGACTGCAAGCTTCCTTGAGGCATGCAATACAACGCCCCAAGCAAAAGAAATAAAAATCTTCAACTTGAGAGTTCATACGAAGTTCCCCTAAAGAAGTTCAGATTACAAGCTTCCTCGAGGCACATAATACAAACACCCCAAAGCTTAAAAACATCCTTAGACAAAGTTTCTAATCATATATTACTTCGTATTAAAATTACCATTGTCGCATACTGAAGAATCATAGAGGCATTATCCCCCCCTCTTCTCCACCCCACCCCCACCCCTGGCAGGCAAGGCTAATCCCCGTAATTATGCTCTCGCTAAAACCGAATTAATAAACTTGCTTCTAGAAAGAGAGCAATATTTTCTGTATTGTTATTGTTCGATAATTGATCTAGTTATAACTCATATGTTGAGGAATGTGTACTGTAAATGAATCAATTATATCTATGCTTGAAATTGTAAACATATGTATGTTATGGGGTGTTGAAACACCAACACTAAATATAACATTATCTTCGGTAGTATCACCCTCAATTGAGCAAGTAAACATCATGTTACAACTTCTCCTTCGCTTGTGAGTTCTACTTGGCACGCCCTCTTATGCCACTGGGATTAGTTAGCTATTTGTTGTATTGATCGTTAAAGTGTGGCAATGTTAAAATATGTTTAAAAAATATTTTCAAATATGATTTTATGATGATCCAACAATAAATTTAGCCCTTCTATATCATGAGTTCTCATATCACAACTTAATTAAAGGGATTGTATTTAGTTAGCGTGAATGACACAAAAAATAGTATAAGTTGGTAATTTCTTAGGGAAGAAAAACTTGCTTCAAATAGAGTATGTTCTATTAGTTTATGTGCCATAACTTGCCACATAGATGCATCCTCGGCTTGATACTCACTTTCTATACGTTTCTTACTAGATGATGATAACAAAACAACGACTTATTAAATTGTACTACTCCCATATTCTTCTTCCATATCAATTCCATCAGTAATGGTTGGTCTATGCACAATGATTTTCAATTGTCTATGTCATAAATTACTGTATGCGTTGATATTTCATTTTGTTGGGAATTGCAATAACTTTAGACATGGACTTGTGGTTTTGAATTTTTCTATGTATATTTTTTTCTCCATGCAAATAAAACTATGTGATATAATGACATTTTATGGAAGACTAATATAGCAATTTGGTATTTTTATTTTATTTTTACCCATTTTTAGTGGAATACTCCATTGTAATTTAGATTACGTTAGATTTAGCTGTAAATAACTTTAATGAAGATATTTAGGAGATGAGATATTATGAGGATGCATTTGAAAGATGAGAGACTAAATGAAATGAAAATAGAGACAACGAACTAGTGAAGAAATTTGGTTTATAGTGTTTAATTCCATCAGAATTATTCTGTACCTAATTAATCATTATGCCTACTAATCTTGAAATACTTTTTTCAATTCTTTCTTTAATCTTAATAATGAGGTTCAATTTTGAAATTTATGTAACTACATTTTGCCTTTATATAATTAATTAAGAAATTATGATCTACCTATTATAGTTACTTTTAAATTAGTTATATTATAGTCAATTATCTTTTAAATCAATTATGTAAATGTTGGGCCGAACTGAACCTTAATTAAATTAAATTAAACTCGACTTAATACAAGTATAGTCTAACAGATGAGCCTAGCAAAACAATTGAAATTCTTTACTTTTTTTTTTCTCTAATTAAAATAATCGAATTTTAAATCATTGGACTCGATTTATTTACAGTGTTATAATATTGGAATATTTTCTTTATTATCCTTTTCATTTTAGGAGAAATAATCTCCACCGCAAGAATAGGTCAGGCTGAACTCTACCAAATTCCGACGGAAATGAAATTGGGTGTCCTTGCTTTCCGTGGCCACAAAGACTTCTAACTTTTTATTCTCTCTCTCTCTCTCTCTCTCTCTCTGTTCTTGTTTTCTATTAAATCCCTTTTCCTTATCAAATTCGATTCTATTGAATTTCCCTAATGTGGAATTATTTATTTAATTTGATTTTGGCAATCTCAAGAGATCACCGCCGTTGATTTCACTATAAATTGGACCCAGCCGGCCCAAATTTTTATCATACATTAGGGTTACAGAAAAGGAAATAAGAATTATATCAGGAGTATTTTTCTGTGACGGTCGTGAATTGTTTCGCATTATCCTGACGCTGATTTTCGCCAAGAGCTGTTCTCTCCAGGCAATCTGGCTTACAAGAGGTTAGATCATTTTTTTTTTCGATTGTTATTTGTTTGTTGAGTGGTTGTTTATATCTGTTTATATTTCCATTGTGATTGGTTTCGAGATCATGTTGATGAGTTGAAGCCTTGTGGTTTTATATTTTTATAATTGAATTTGGATTTGGAGGCTTTGATTCGAGGGAGAGGTGTTGTGAACTATGAATTTGTATTCAGGACGTAGTTTTACATGATTTGGATGGGTATATGTATACTGCTAATTATTTACAGAAATTATGTGTAAATGATTGGGGTTTTGTTTATCTAAGAAGATTAGGCGGAAATCTGTCGTTAATATTGGTTTTCTCGATGAATAAATTTTTGTGTTGTGAATATGATTGCTAATTAAATGCTAGAGGCCATGGGAGCTCTAATGGAGTTATAGATTACTTAGGGTAACGTTTTCCTCTTTGTTTCTTAATTCTTTTATTTGTTGAAAATAGTTTATTTTCTTAGGTTTCTTTAGTGCTGGAAATGTGTTTCTATATGCTGCTTGACATCCCGGCAGAATGCTATAATTTATAGTGCAAAAAGCAGTGTCTTGGTATATTGGTTTTGGAGCATTCTCTAGTTATATGCCGCAGTGTACTGTTTCTAATTGGTTTTGGTTCCCTGTGGATAATAACGGACAAGTATACGCATCTTTTTCTTGAAAATCTTTAGATGATTGACTTTTTGTTTCTGAACATCCAAATGAATTTATTTTCGTTCTATTGATGTACTGTTTAATCTTTTATTCTTATCAGGCACCTGTCTCTTACATGCATAATCGGATTCGAGATCTTACAGTTGCAAAAAATTTTAATTCAGTCTGGCAGCTACAAAAACATCTAAGGTTGCTCACACCTCTGAGCAGGTGTGGGGTGATAACGAGAGTGTGATATTTTTATGTGTTTTGAGGAGATCAAGATCATCGCACATTTGGAGATTGTGTCGTATTTCAGAGGGTTTATCGCTTGACTACGGCTAAGGTTTGCCTCAGTTGAGGCCGAGGAAGTGTTGTCGCAGCATGTGATTTCTTTTCCATAATTGCTCTGTTTTTGCTTTTAGGAGATTAGGAGTACTTGATTGCCAATTACCTTGAATATTGTAATAAGGCAAGAACTGATGCGAGCCAGTTGTCAGTTTCTTAAGGATGGTTAGGTTTTCATGCTTTCAAGCTCACATTCATTCCCACAAACATAAGGTTGGTGAATTCTGTAATTTTTAAGGCATCTTCTCATATTAGCTACTCGTGTACCTTTGAATATCCATCAATTTAATTAATTTATTTTTTAATAGAAAACTGTTCAGCTACCCCGTGAGGCAATGCAGAAGATAGCGGAAGATGCATCTGAAAATCGGGCGCTGAGGCATATTTCCTATTTGGAAACAGAAAACAAGCCATGCTTGAAAGAAGAGGGAGATATTCGCAATATTGTTGCTGATCATGTGACTGATTCCTCTCCCACTGAGTGTGAGTACAGATCTGAGGAAATGGAGCACAAATCAATTACTGATTGTGATATTGTGGTTCATAAGAAGGCACAAATTAAAAAGAGCCAATCTTTGGGATGCGGACTGAATTGGGAAGAGAGGACATCGGGTGCTGATGTCTCAGAGGATGAGATAGAGCACAGATATTCTTATGATGGATCTGCTGATCGCAGTGGGTTACTCGTTCCAGATAGTGTTGATAATCATGGACTCAGCCCGTCAGATCAATTTCCAGAACCAATTCCTTCTGATTCTGTTCAAGTCGATTCTGATTTTGTGAAAAATATTTCCATATTTTCAATTGAAGGTCCACAAGAAACTGAAAGGGATGGTGCTGATAAAGATGATATATGTGCATCTGGTGCGGTTGATTCTGGTGAGCTTACACCTAATCGACCTCTTATTGTAAAATCAAGGTCTTTACCCAGCATGGGTTCTCCCATTCAGTGCTCTGCATCCTATTTAACATGCTCCAGATCTGCCCAGGATCTACATGCTTTAGATTCCAGGAAGAATGGCGTGACCCATGAAGTAGGAAAACAAGTACAATATCAAGAGAGAGAAGACTCAATGTTTAACAATGATAGTGGTGAAAAACCTGCTGAGGACACTTATGAGACCTACAACTATGTTGGTTCTGCAAAAGACTGGATACTACCTGTATTGGATGAGGCAAACACAGAGAAAGGTATAAAAGGAGAATCTTCTTTCCACCACTGGGATGAAGTACCAAATAAGGATTTTAAGTTAAAACGAATTCAGGAATGGGTTATCGACCTTCAGCACTGTGGTTCAGTGGAAGAATCTAATGAATCTGCTCCATGCTTTGATACGGAGTTACCAGAAGGGAATACTTTATTGAAAGGACCAACCAATACGAAGTTGGAAGTTAAGGTCAACCCTGGAATGGAAGTAGCAAAGAGATACATTGCTTCTCTCAATGCCTCGGCTACAGCAGCTCAGTTAACTAACCTTGGATTGGTTGTGATCCCCTTTCTCAGTGCGTTTGGTAGCCTGAAATCGCTTAATTTATCTGGAAACTCCATAGGTCTGTTTCTCTACCACTTATTCATTTAGGCCCTGGTCAAGCACCATATGCTTCTTTTATGTCTTAATGCGATGTTTTCGGCGGTGATTTTTCCAGTTGCCTGATTGCTTATTCCGCTTGTAACTTTTCAGTGAGGATTGCTGCTGGTGCTCTCCCTCGAGGACTCCACATTTTGAATCTCTCCAAAAACAATATTTCCACCATCGAAGGATTACGGGATCTAACACGACTTCGTGTGCTTGACCTCAGCTATAATCGGATATTAAGAATTGGGCATGGTACGACTACTTCTCATTATAAAGTATTATAATTCACAATAGCTTTTGATGTAATGGCGTTGCATGATTGTATCAGGGTAGTTTTGCTTCAAACTATATTTCATTCTAACATGTTACTTGTTTGAAAAGGCCTTGCAGCATGTTCCTCTCTCAAGGAGTTGTACTTAGCTGGTAACAAAATCAGCGAGGTTGAAGGTCTCCACCGCCTCCTAAAACTGAACGTCCTGGATCTTCGTTTCAACAAAATCTCCACAACCAAATGTCTTGGTCAACTTGCGGCTAATTACAACTGTCTCCACGCCCTCAGCTTGGAAGGGAACCCGGCCCAGAAAAATGTAGGCGACGAACAACTGAAGAAATACGTTCAAAGTCTTCTTCCCCAGCTCACCTACTATAACAGACAATCCATTAAAGTCGGAACTTTGAAGGACGCGTCTGACCGATCAGCTCGTTTAGGCGTCAGCGCACATCAAATCGACCGTGCCCTCCGAATGGAAGTGAAGAACATGAGGAAAGGAACCCATGGGATTGTCGCTCAGAAGGTATCCTCGTCTAATCACAGCCGCAAAGGTCAGTCCTCGCCTAAACCAAGCAGAAGCAGGCACGGGCGTTTGCCCCCAAGTGGAATGAAGACGGCTCAGGCCCAACAGTTTGCTGACTTTAGCAGCAAGCTTCTCGGCTTGAGGAGTTTTCCCCGAAGCCGAAGCGAGGGAAATCTTGGAGCCCTTTAGAATCAAACTTTCGTGTTTCCTATCCGAATAAATGTCATCTTCCAGACACAGCGTGTGATCTCTGAGACTGAGTTCTTGATTTTGTCTTGAATTATGTTGGAGACTTTTTCATTTGGTGTTTGTGTAATTTTGCTTGCTTTGGCGAATGAAAAACATTTGAGTGTTTCCACATCCCTTTTTCGTCTTTGTGCAATGTTATATATAGTCACGATTAGGAAGTGTTTGTCTGGTAAACATTTAGAAGCTTAAGAAACGAGAACTTGTGGTTTTGATTGAGTAGTAGATATGAACTATCCAAACATGCATTGTATTGGGTTGCAACAGATGCAAAATAGTATCAAAAGAAAACCATGTCGATATCAACACTTGAAGTTAGCAAGAACTCTCCAAATATGTATACAAATAGTTAGTTGGCACTCTCTGTCTTTCAATATACTTTCTGCTTGTTCTTCTCTTTCAGCTCTTGGCTTCAATTTCACAGCTAAAGAGAAAACTTGATTCCTGATGCAAATTGTAACTGTCATGAAACATCAATTTGAGGTTAGGAGATCTAAATTGACATTGTTTATTTGGACATTGTTTCTGTTTATGTGTCAAGCTCACTACGGGATATTATTTGTCCAAAGGAAATTAAATTATAGCTACTTCATCTTTGTTGGTATAGTTTCGAGTACCCTCTCGTTTATCGAAAAATTACAAGTACCTCCTTCAAATAGAAAATAACGAGGTAGCCTCTAAGTCGTGAGGTGAAAAATATTACTTTGCCCTTGTTGAACTAGAAAAAGCATTTGAAAAACTATAAAAAAAAAATATTAGGATGGTTAAAATAAATAATCCTTAGAGCATATTAGTCCATAAAAATATTTTAAAATTATTTAAGAAATATATAAAATAATAATACATAATTCAAAAGGACACTTTAGTCAGTTCACCATAAAAATTGGATAAGAATCTGGACGTTAAAAATAAGAAGATATTTATAATTTTCCAAACAAAAAAATATTTGTAAATATGTCAAATTTCAAAAAATCTAAATGTAATTTACCCTAAAATTAAACATTGCTAGTAGCTTTGTTGACATGAAGTTAATCAATGGGTCTCATTTAATGATAACTAGGACTGGTCGATCCTAGGATCCACATCAGACATAGTGTCCCCTACGAACCCTCCCACGTCATTATGATGTAGGATCACTCCAAATCAGTCAATCTCTTACTACGATAACCAACGATCGGATCTCCTAAAATATATCACAATTAAAAATATCCTCTCGTATTTAAAAAATTACAAATATCATCCTAAAATTAAGGAGCATTTAACAAATACATCCTGTGACATTCCATTGTAGGGGTATTTGTTAGACGTCCGTTAATTTCAAAAGATATTTGTATTTTTTTTTTCAAACAACAAAAAAATATTTATAATCATGAAAATTCTAAGGGCCTGTTGTAATTTATCCCCCTGGGTACTATATATATGAGACATCTCAGGCACTCAGCTCACGAAAATAAGGAAACATGGAGGATTTCTGGCCAAGCTTATTCAAAATATATATTTATTAAGTTCTTACATTTTATAATATGTTTTTAAAATTTATAAAATGTTAATATTTTGTTTTAAATTAGCACTTGAAATATTTGAATAAAATAAAATTATGGAACTTATAAGGTGTTGGTAATGACACTTTTGTAATTTATATGATCAGAATTTTAGAAATGTATTAATATCTTAAATAAGTCGGGAACTCTTTACTTTTGTTAAAGGAACGTCTTAATAGCTCATAACATCTTATTTTTGGATCTAATAAGCAAGAATTCTGAAAAATTACCAAACACTTTCCAATATTTTATAAGTCCTTAAACATCTTATAAAAGGATAAATTACACTTTTGGCCCCTATATTTTGGGTCAAAATTGATATTAATCCTTAAACATTTTGAGGCACGATTTTGGTCTTTAATCTTTAAATTGTTATGGTTTGCTCTCTAAACTTTTTGATACACGACTTTGGTCCTAATATTTACAATTATTACAATTTTGATTCATCCGATTCCCTCATTCTTAACATCTTTAACCCAAATTTTAATAATTGGGCGAAAATAGTACAATTTATAAGATTAAAGACCAAAATTATATTTCAAAAAATATAGAGACCAACATCAATTTTAACCAAAATATAAAGACAAAAAGTATAATTTAATCTTTTATAAAATATTTTAAAAACCTTATAAGCTGGTTCAAATACCCTCTTAAACTTTTAACACAAAAGGTTTTATGAAGCAAACCTTGACCTCCCTTTTGTCTCCTTGGCAAGCCCATTGGCTTGGATAAGATCAGAACCTGCCTGCAAATCCAAATTTTGGTTTAATGACCAAAAAACCTTGTCAGAATTACAAATATTCAAGAAAAGGGTCTGAAAAGCCGTGCATTAAATTTTCTTTATTTAAGAGGCCAAGGGTAATTTGGTCAAAAAGGTTTAGTGTGAAAGTAATTGTTTGATATTCTTTTTTTTAATGAAAAACTGATGGGATAGATCTTTTTGTATTGATGAGACCATTTTTTCATGATTTATTGGAATGAAAAAATTATTTTAACTGATTTTTAGTAACTTTTCCAAAATACCAGAAAAAATAAACATTGAACAAAGAGAGAGGGAGTGTGAGCTAGGCCAAAAATAGAGAGAATAAAGAAGAAGGAAAGAGAAAATAATATTTTTGGAAAATATTTGAATATAATAATATCATAAAATTTATTAAAAAAAATGATACTAGTAATTCTGTAATTCGAAGGTGTTTCGCAATGCTTATAAGCTCTTTGAAAAAGTTCCTAACACTAGAGCTTTTGGTAATTTTTTTAGAAAATGAGCTTATAAGATCCAGAATAATATAATTAAAAAATAAGAAATTCTTAACTTACATTTAATATTTTACAAGTTACTATAAGTTTGTTCATATTAGTTGCAAATTTTGTCATTAATAATATTTTATAAGTTTCATAATCTTATTTTATCTTAACACTTCAGCAAAGCACGTAATACTTAAAATAAGAGTGTATGTCTTATAAGCTCCTAAAATATTTTAGAAAATGCATGAACTTATAGTTTTCTTTTTAAACACGAGTAACCAAATATTCTCTTGATTACTAAAATACGTTAGAAACTGTTTAATTTTTTTAGGCAACTTATAAAATCTTAACATCTTGTCTTTTGGATTTTATATATTTAATTTTTTTTAAAAATAAATTATCAAACACTTTATAACACCGAAAGATAAGAGCTACCCACATATTTTACTCGTCTTTTTAAATGGATATATTTTTAAAATTTATATATAAATGGAAAAAAATAAATTTTAACCATCTTTTAAATTAATATGCTTCTCCCTAAGTGAATTAAAACATATATTTCATAGTAAACAAAAAGTGAACTTATTAAAATGCATGACATTACATACACTTATTTGGCTTACGAATTACCATCTCTTTGATAATTAGTTATATAAATAATTTTTAATAATGTACATTTTAAGTTAATTTATTTTATCAGTTTTAGTAAAAATTTTATTATATATTTTTTATTTTATTTATGTAACAAAAAATTAAATTATGCACACTTATCGAGTGTGCTTCAATTGCTAGTTATTTGTTAAGGTTCAAGACCTTAAAATAATTAATATTGATTGACAATGTATAAATACATTAATAACTAAAATACCCTTAACTATATTTATTTTTTCCCACAAATAACAATGTCTTTAATTTATTAATTTTATCAATAACTTTTTATTCATATACATGTAATATTAATTTATTTTATTAACTTTGATTGATTATTAACTTTTTTTTAAAATTTTATTTAATTAAATAGATATGAAAAAAATTAAATAATACAAATATATCGAGTATGCATGCTTCCCTCGTTGGTGATTAAAAAAATTCCAAAGGCCTAAACTAAAGGAAAAAAGAGAGCAAGTGCGAACCTTTAATCACTTCTGCTGACATTCATTTGCATCCTGAAACTCCTCCTCCGCCGTCTCCACCTCCTCCTCCGCCGTCTCATCCTCTTTATTATACCTCACCACCACCACCGGACACGCACAGTGCTGCACACAGTAATTACTCACACTCCCAAGCTTCCCTTTGGCGCTCTTCCTCAAAGCACCAGCCCCTCTACTCCCGGTGAATCCAAGCCTCTCAACCTCCACGTAAAGCCTCTCCTTCATATCACGATGTGAATCTTGTACGGCACGTTGGCTTTCGCCGCCGTGAAATTGTCGCGTTCTTCATCTGAAGCGGAGGGGAAGGAGCCCCAGTCAGCGCCGTAGAGGACGGAGATGGAGTTGACGTGGACGAGGGTGACGGTGTCGCCGGGGCGGACTTAATTCTCGATGGCGTATGCGCTCTCGTTGCTGAGGTCCACGGAGATGGCGATTCGGCGGTTGGCGCGCGAGGGATTGAAGCGTGGGGAGGATGTCGTCGGACTTCGACGGGTTGGGGGGTGGCGGTGGCGGTGGTCGGAATGATCCGTTTGGTCGGCTGCTTTTGATACGACGGTGGTGGTTTCGTCGGCGGCAGCCTGCTTCGATGCCATTGCGGTTATGAACGGCGGCGTACGGTGACAGATCACGTTTTCGAAAATGTGATGAAAGTTGTTATGATGCGAAAGAAGGAAAGGAGGGGAGAAGAAATGATGCCGAAGATGAAGGATGATGGAGCATTCAAAATATCTTTGGTAAAATTGCAAAGTAGCCCTTGTATTTTTGCAAATTTGTAAAAGACCCCCTCCAAGAAACAATTCTTTTTGGTATTTTACAAGAAAATATTTCTCATATGAACAGAATTTCAGAATACAAAATATTATAAGTTAGCATAGTATAAGTCTCATACACGAAATATTTGTATAATTAGAACTAACTTTAGATAGTGCTACTGTAATTTTCTCTATGTTTTATTATAGAGGGAACTGAATTGAATATCGTATTATTAATAGTTAATAATATTTTCGATAATTTGCTTTTAATTTAAAGAAACATTGAAAAGATAGGGGTAAATGAAAAGTACTTCAAATTGTAATATGTATTTAATTCTTATCTCAAACATCAATCAATATTCTTAATACATCTTTTAGTAACATTCAATTAATTATTGGTTCCAAGTGCTTAAATAAAAAAGAAAACTATAGAGTATTACAAGTTTTTAAGAATATCGCTCTATAAAATAATATTTAAATCAACATAGCTAAAAGATAAATTAAACTAATCGATATGTTAAATGATAAAAAATTGCCCGAGTTTGATTTATTAAACTTAATAAATTAAATTTGAATAAAACTTTTGGTACGATAAATTTTCTAATTCGTTTTACACATAGTTAAATAATAAAATATATTTTAAAAATATCAAACTACTCAATTGTTCGTGTAGTTAAAGGTTATTTGAGCTCGATTCAATCTATTATCAAATCGACTTCAGACACAACATATTAAATTTAATAATAATTCAAATAAATTTAAATAAAACATAAGGAAAAAATACGTCCTCAAATATAACTACTTATGCGCTTTTGGACCCCAGTTAATTCAAATTACGATTTTAGTATTCGAACGATTGCTTTTTTGGCAATTTTGGCTCTTTGAAATCGTCAGTTTTAGCAGTTTGAAAAAACCAAAAATACGAAAGAAATATTAATTTGAGGATCAAAACTGTAATATCAAATTATTTGAGGTTTAAAAGTGCATAAGTGGTTATGTTCAAGGAACAAACTCATAAATATTTATAAAAATATTATTATTATTATGTTCAACTCCACTCAATTTATTCATAGCAAGACATTCCCAAACAAATACTTTGAGAAATCTCCCGCGCAAAGAATCCACCACTCCCGCATTCCTCTCGTCTTCCAAAGCCCAAATTCAAACGACAAGAGAATACGAAGAGGTCGAAATCCAGAAATGGAGAGCGGAATGATATCGGTGGACAAGTGGAGCTCCGGCAGCCAGGCCTACTTCCTGACCCACCTCCACGCCGACCACACCGCCGGGCTTTCATGCACGTGGAGGCGGGGTCCGCTCTTCTGCTCCCCCCTCACCGCCAAGCTCTTTCCCTGCAAATTCCCTGGCTTCGACCTCTCCCTCCTCCGCATCCTCGACATTGGCTGCTGGCATTCGCTTTCCTTGACCACCCCTTCTACTGGGTCCGCTACCACGGTCTTTGTCAAGGCCATTGATGCGCATCATTGCCCTGGTAATTTGGTTTGCTGCCTTCTACTGTTGTTTGTTGGTGCTTTTGATTTGGTGATCCAGCTGTTTGTTATAATTCCTCAATGACGTTTTGCTGTAATCGGGTTAGCTGGTGTCGGATTTGATGTGTTATGATTTTTACTGTGGTCCTGGTGGCTGATTTTGCTGCTTTTTGTTGTTGTTTGTTCTAGCTTTGGATTCAGCAAAGCTCTTATGCTTTGTTATGGTATGATGGTGTTTAAGAAGTTTCATTGAGGTACAAACTTGAGTGGATGAAACATTGTGTTAATATTATGTCTAACATTGCATTTTGCCATCTTATTCGTAACTGTACCCTGCTCTGTCCTTTGGTTTTTTTTGCCAAAAGTAGTCGAAAGCAGAATTTTAACATCGTCCTACTTCTGGTTTTTGTATGATTGTTGGTTTGTTATGTTATAAATCTTTTTTGCAAACAGCAGTGAAAGGGAACCTGGATTCCTTTTCGGTATGATATGTGTTTGACGTTTGTCTCTGACAGTGACTTGATTTGTGTTTGTGAAAGAGCTGTGTGCACGCTTACATGTTCTTTAGTTATAGGTCTCCACTTAAAATATGCAGTGGGCATATTTCTTCATCATCAGTCAATGAGAACATAAAGAGCATAAGTTTTTGTTGGATTCCTCTGTAAATACGAAAAGTATGCCATGCTTGTGCTATGTTATTCTTCCAATGGTGTGGTTTTTCGTGTGGCAATGTTTATTAGAGAGGCTGTATCTTATATTGACAATGAATACACTCTGGTAGCAGTTCCGTGCTGTTGAATGTATATTGAAGGTCTAATAAAAATCTATTTCAACGATAAATTAAAAAGCCTTTCTTATGTATTTTGCAATTAATTTTGCACTGTCTTCCTGTTGTTGTTTTAATTTTAAGAGCTTTGCACTTACTGCACTATCTTTGTCCAATAAGTAATTTCTGCTATCTTGCCCTAATATCTCCTGGAAAGCTTAAATTCCCCTCCTTGCGTTAACCTCATAGGTTCTGTCATGTACTTGTTTCGTGGTGAATTTGGCTGTATGCTTTTCACCGGGGATTTTCGCTGGGAAACAACTGGTTATGGAGTGGAAAATGGACGGACCATGTTACTTGATGCTCTCAAAAACGAAACTCTTGATACCCTGTACCTGGATAATACTTACTGTAATCCAAGATACTCATTTCCTTCTCGTGAAGTTGCTGCGAAGCAGGTATGTGGTTCAATGTCTCTGAATTTCTTGTTTCACTTTTCTAAAGGTTTGCCCCTGTATTTGGAAAATGGACGGGCCATGTTTGCCCCTGTATTTGTTTAGAAGCTGTCTGAAGTATTTACTCTGCCTCTTACAGTTAATTTTTTATAGACAGTTTAATATAAGAGGAATAATCCACACTTCTACTTGAAGAGTAATGGCTCTTTCACTGCATTTCTTTCCTAGAGTACTGAAAAAATTGTTTCAAACCGCCCCAGACATTCATATTTGTTAATTTCTCAAGAAAAAGGCCAGACATCTAGTAGCTCCAGATACGTTGTTAGTAAATTTACACGTAAATTGTGCAGGATGTTGATCGAAACCCGTTTCTGTGTCGGATCACTTTTTCGATCTCTCTATGAAAGAACCCCCAATTTCTTTTTCTTCTCTTAAGAAATGAGTCTTTGAACACCTAGGTAACCTCATTCAGTTAAAATATTTAAATTTTGAGATGCATATATGTGCTTTCATAATGTCAAATATAAAATGTTTTGTGATAGAATGATGAAATTATAATGGAAGTACGTGAGCTAAAAGCTCTGGGGAGACAATGTTACACTTAAAACCATCAAATATTTTCATTTTATTCCTAAGATTGATCACTAGCATTTGAAGACTGATTACAGGTTGTGGACATCATCACCTCTCATCCAAAGCACGAAGTCATTATTGGAATAGATTCAGTGGGTAAAGAAGACCTTCTGCTCTACATATCACGTGCACTGAACATAAAGGTACATCTTGCACCCTATGCGATGCAGTGAAGAGCCCATCTTCTGCTAGTTGCCACTTGAGACATTTAAAAAGACCGAAAGATGAGAGAAAAAGGACAATCGTTATAGACACTAGTCATGCTGCTATTATAACCAATCAAGTTAGATTCCTGAAAGACATTTCAATTATTTATTATATTTTATACTACTAGAAGAACAAAAACTTGATTTCATCGGTATATCAGGTCACTTTTAATTGCTTCAATTGGTCAAATTTTGGTTTCAAAGATATCATGGGCTTTAGATATGAATATGATAGGTGGCTTGGTTCATGTTATTTACCTGAAAGATCTTGTACCTGGTGCCGTTTATTCTTCCTTCTTTCTTTATGCCTATGTGAACATTGTTTCTTGTTTTCAGTCAATTTCTTCGTACAGTTCATGATAGCAGCTCACTCTTAGTGATCTTAATTTAGGCTTAGAATGCATACTTTAAATCCTTCATCAGGATCCACAGAGTGAACACGAAATGTTGATCACATTTAGGATTTGTTTATCTCACTTAACAATTTATATGCTGCTGAAAAGATGTAACTCAAGACTTATTACAGATTTGGGTGTGGCCAGAACGACTGCAAATCATGCATCTACTTGGCTTCCATGAAAACTTCACCACCCAAACATCTCTTACCAGAGTTCGTGCTGTTCCTTGTTATAGTTTTAGCATTGAAACTCTTGAAGGGTTGAACACACTCTGCCCAACAATAGGAGTTATGCCGTCTGGGCTTCCCTGGGCTATGAAAGCTGTGAAAGGGAATGGGAATCTTTTTGGCTCGTCGCTTTCTGCATCTTGCCTAAAGAAGGAAAACTATAGTAAAGATTCTACCAGTTGCTCCAAGACGCACGATCTAGGAGCAGATTCAGGAAGTGCTAAAAGATACCACGAATACATATATGTAGTTCCATATTCTGATCACTCATGCTTTTCTGAGATACAAGAATTCATCGAGCTTCTCCGGCCAGTCAAAATCAAAGGCATTGTGGCTTCGTCATCGTGTTATATTGACCCTTGTTATTACTTTGACCACCTTTGTGGAACTAAGCAAGCATTCTGGAGGATCAACCGGAAGCAGCTTGAGAACGACGAAGAAATATGTGAAGTTGAAGCTGCTGAAATAAAAGCAGCTGCACAAGTTACTTCCACTGTCACAGGACGGAAAAGAAGGATCGATCAAGTCGACGTTTTTGGTATACGTGTAAGTAGGGTCAGCTTATTAAGAAGGTTAGGCTGTGGGGTTAAAATTGCTGATAGTGAGTATTATTCCTAATGAATAGGAGATTATGATGGTAAAATGTAGTCGTTAACACCTCTTCCACTTAAAGGAATGTACAGAAGGAAGAAGAAATCTATGTTGTCATGTAATAAGTTGCAATTAAAATCCCACCACCTTTGTATAACTTTACATATCTATACTAATATATATAAAGAAATCATTGTTTTCACTCACAAACGACGATTATTTACACCACGACGCTAATTGTTTGTTATGCCAATAATACCCTTAAGTTAGTATTTTTTCTTTCTTTATTTCTTTCTCTCTTCTTCTTCTTCTTTTTTTTTTGAAGTGTGTTATAATATATTTTAAAATATGAAATATTATTTATTATATGCACCTAGGGACGGCGTGCCACGCCGACTAGTTTTGTATAAAAAGAACACTTTGAATGTCATCAATTGATATGTCCATCGGAAAGTTATTCGTAAGCTATGACTGCCTGTGTAGAGTTGATAAAGAGCACGGTTTTGTGTTCAGAAATCACTTCTCCATATTCTAATCATATACCTTTGTTTGTTTATGACTATAAATTGAGAGCTCCCCGGCAGGAGAAGACAAGTGCCACATAATATAAGTTTTCCCCCTCATATTAGAAGTTTTTTCTTCTATGCTACAACTTTATTTCAACGTCAATCTCTCTCTTGTACACAATAAAATGAGAAGTAATATTCTCAATTTCACTCATTTACACTCTTTCATACTCTAGCATTTTATTTCGTTATTTGAATTTCAACTGGATCCGAGCACCATTTTTTGCTCGCATCAGTATATATTAAAAAAATGTCATTATTCAATTCGATTCGGTTAACCTTTATTAAAATCAAAACCAAACCAAATATATTCTTGAAACAAAAATTTGGTTAATTTCTGACATGTTTTGATTGATTTATCGAACTGTGCCCACCAGCAGTACAAATGTATCAACATATATCTTGACACACACAATCCTAAACATCAAAATCAAATTGGAAATACTCCTACCAATCATTTCCAACTAAGACAGCAAAAAAACTAAACACCCTTTCCTCATGAACACAAAGCTAATGTCCAGAAATATATGTACATGTTTTTTGTTAAACATTTCTCTATTTCCCTCCTGTCCTTATTCATTTTGATCAGCAATGGCTGCTGACTCTGAGAGGGCATGCCGCCCGAATTCACGAAAAACAGAACCCATGTAGCAAGAGGTCTCCCTTCAGCCACCAAACAAACCAGCATTCTTCGAAAGAGAGTGGTAAGGCAGGCAGGCCGGTAGAGGTTTCAATTCATGCAGAATTATATATGTTACACTTCAGCCGCAAAATCTGAAGTTTTCCGACGTTTTAGGCCCCGAAAATCACCATTTCCGCTCTCGCTCGTGATCTCGCTAATTGTTTGGTTATTCTCGGAGGACGAAGAGCTGAAGCATTGCGCGTCGAGCACGTTGGCCGGAGTGCATAAAGAGCTTATTTCCACCACTGATTCATACTCGTCGTCCGCTGCTGCTGCTACTGCTTCTGCTTCTTGCATGAGCTTGTAACAATTAAATAACTCATCCTGCAAGTGAAAGCGATGAATATTATTAATTGAAGTAAATTGATTACGATCAATCTTGTCTAACATAAGCAATTACATTATATCCTGATCAACAATAATCACATAAATTAACTCTAAACAACACGTTACTATTACTGTATACAAATAATACCTACTATACAGTAGACTATCATCCCACGCATTGGTGGGGTTTGAACTCATGACCTCTAAGGTCATGAAACCTCAACCTTGACCTCTAATCAGGGTTAATATTGCTATTTTGGTCTCAATAAATTAATTTAATCAAGCACGGAGATTTTAGAGGATTGATATAGTTTTATAAGTTTGTGTTACATCTTGTATTTTAGGGAAAATCGCAATTAGTCTTGTACGGATTCATTTGGCAATATTGTCCTATAATTTTATAGATTTCGCAAATTCAGGATGAAAATGGCCAGAAAACTGCGTCCAATTAAGCTGCAGGTCATGTGCACTTTTCGGTTGTTTTAGCAAATTTCGGCCATTTTTGTCATCAATGTGAGAAATTTTTAGAATTACAGGATGACTTTATCAAAATGAATTCGTACAGGACTAAAATTGTTAACAAGACTAAAGTTGTGATTTTCTCGGTATATTATTTAGCACGTCAAGCTGTGTAAAATTTTGGCCATATATATATATATATATATTAAGAAAATATTTTATAGACGGACGTGCACATATTAAAAACTGCATTAATTAACCAAACAAAGAGTCATTTACCTTATTTACATATTCACAGCTGGAGATAGAATTCCTGAAACATGGAAGGTGCACTGGAAACAGTTCCTGAGCAGCGGAGAGAAGGGCCGTGGCCGAGACTATCGACGGCCTGAACTCGAGTAGTTTGATATCTAAAAATCGCAAAAAAAAAAAAAAAAGAAGGAATTTTAGCCCTTCAAAAACTACGAAATTTACGCATATATATAATTAATAATACTAATTAATATAAAAAAAATTAATTTTGAACTAACCATTTTGAGCTATGAAGATAATGTGAGTGGCCCTTTGTTTCAATTGTTGAGCTGATTTTGTGTCATCTAATTGGAAAAATGAGAGGAAAAAACTTAGAAAAGAAAAGGGATTTATTGTTCGCATCCGCCAACTTAGAGCTCCAAGAATTAGCATCTCCATTCTTTCTACTGTGTCTGAATCAAAAATCATGCCTCCATCTTCATGCTGCTCTCAAAAAAATAGATACATGTAAATCAAATTATCCATGTGAAAATCGAAATAGGCACAAAACCCCTCAAGTCGAAATAGACACATTTCCCTATTTTTTGGTACCATTAAACATGCCTCCTCACGTGAGCCAACAGGGGTTAACGACCCTTATGGCCATGTGCAAGGCGCATGCCTCTGCCGTTAACTTGGGAACAAAAAGACGTATTTTCGTGTTTAATAATACCAAAAGCGACACTCGTCTCAATTGCGGTACCAAAAGACGATAATTACCTTTTCTAACGATACCAAAAAAGCATTTTGCTCTCTCTCTCTCTATATATATATAAATATATATAGAGAGAGAGAGGGGAAAATTCTAATCCAGATCAGGTATGGTCGAACCTGAATCAATTATATGTCAAGTGCCATACATTTGTCGTGTAATTTGTGTACAGTTCAGGAAAAGTAATGAATTATACGACAACTTATTCCGTGATTGATTTGATTCGGGTAAGAATTTTATTGGGAAGAGGAAAATTACCTGAAAATCAGAAATAGAAAACTCTATATTCCTCATCTTCAAAGCTAAGGAAAGGCAGGAAACAGCAACAAGATGCAGGATCCATTGCTTCCCATCCTGCACAACAAATTAAAAACTACTCAATGGCATATACATAAAACAATCTACACATTTTGGGTGTAAATCAATCACAGAACAAGTGTGATACAAAGAAGCAGCGATTGACGAACGAGTGGGATGGAGTAGTGGGAAGTGGAGAGGAAGCGGTCCATGTAATTGATAGCCAGGTAGCATGAGAAGGAATCATCAAAGTTCTTGAGGGAGTAGTAGTATTGGATTAAAGAGAGGATACGACGACGTCCAATAGAGATCAGAGTTGACGATGAGCGGTGGTCGGCGTCGTGGAGGAGGAAGGTTTGAAGGTAAGTGTTAGAAGGCATGTGAGCAGTCTCTGTATGGAATAGTAGTAAACTAGGGAAGGAGGTCATGTCGTCGTCGTCGAATGGATTTTCCAGATTGAAATTATCATCAAACTCCATTGAAATCTGCTCTTTCACTCTCTTCACTTTCACACTAAATACATGGTATTTTTTGGGGGAGGGAGAGATGAGAGGTGGCTGTGTATGTATGTATGTTCTTAAAAAAAGACTTGTCCTAATCCTCTCTCTCTCTCTCTCTCACTTGGCTGTATGTTCTTAAAAAAAGACTTGCCAAGACTCTCTCTCACTAAATTAATTTTCAAAATTTTAATAGGGACAATATTTAAGTTACTATAATTAGTGATGAAATACTGTATATGAAGTTATCACTAATAATTAGTAACGCATGCATTGTGTTAATGAAGTGACAAACAAATATATTTGATCACTATATTTGTTTTGTCTACAAACGTGTCACTAATTGTTTATAGTGACAACTTAACGACTTTATAGCAATTTGGTCTTGTAATTATAGGTGTTTGGTGTTTTAAATAAAATTTATGATTTGGTCCATTATTTTTTTTTTTTATAAAATTTGCAATTTTAGGACATACTACAAAAATATTATTTTGTTGGGACGGCCAAAAATTAGTCCGTAAGTCTGTCCTAATTTCGGATGAAATTGTAGCAGATGTGGGTACTTTGGGATGGATTTCTAATGATAGGCGTGGCGCTTGCCATTTGCATCCCAAAAAAAAAAAAAAAAAAAACCTTTACCAAACGGATCGAAATGTAGTCCCAATATTTTATTGGTTAATTATTTATGCTGGATTTTGGGACAAAGAAATTCGCGTTCGAAAGTTCAGACGTCTTTTTGGAAGATATAATTTTTATTTGGGATGTTCTATCGAAGATCCAAGTTTGTGTCGGTTATTCATCCATAATGCAATCCCAGATAACTGTTTAGAGACGAACATTGGAACAACATGTATCCGTCCCTCTAGGCGTACTAAGCATAAGATGCGTTCAAGAAGAAGTCGGCCTAGAACAAGGCCAACCGGCTGGCCTATCCTGCAGCCCCAACAACGTCTGCCGTGAGGGTTCCTCCCTAGTTGAGGAGCACAAGAGAAAATTAGTAAATAAATTTAATTTATTAAAAGTTTAATTATTTTCAATAAGAACTATTTTAAAATTTTAAAATATCTCTGCAGGAGGCTCAGCTCGCCCGGCCGCCTCAACGAATGGAGGTATTTGCCGACTGCTACAAAAGGAAAGCGGATGGCGGCTGACGACCCACCCCCACCCTCGGCCACTAACGTCCCACCCGAACAGTCAACGCAGCAACCGACTGTGGATGCTGGAGATCCTGAGCTCTCCGACCAATATCCGCTCAAGCCATTAGATTATGATTTCTGATTTTTTTTATATTTTAAATTTTGATTATAAACAATACAATGTATCTAAATTATTTTTACTTAATTATAATTTATTTCTTTCAAAACATACTGTCTTCAATTTTAACTTTAATATAATATTAACAAAAAAATATTAAAATAAAAACCAAACAAAATATTTTTTTAAAAAAATATATTAAAATTTGGAGACGGTGTTTGTAATGGCTTATGTCCCAAGGGAAAAATGAAATTACCCCCATGTGAAAAAATAAATAGCAATTTACCCCCTGTGTTTTAAAAATAGAGCAAAAACCCCCTAAAAATGGAGCAAAAAACCCCCTGTGAGGGGGTTGTTTGCTGTATTTTGAATAACACAAGGGGGTAAATTGCTAATTATTTTTTCACAGGGGGGTAATTGCTCTTTTTGGTTAACACAGAGGGGCAAATTGCATTTAACCCTATGTCCCAATAACACCTTTTCAAATTCATAAAATGTATCTAACATGTTGAGTCAAATTTCCAACTTACGCTGTTTAAAAAAAGTACACATCTAAAAAATCGTCCCAAATTGTAATGGTTGGACTAGAAAAAAGTACATACATTTCAAATTTCATCTAAAAAATCGTCCCAAATTGTAATGGTTGGACTAAAAATATCCGTTGCAAAACCTGTTCGTACTTGCATTCGAAATTGAGAATTCACTTCTCCGTCCGCTGGATAGAGTTTTCGATGGCCCGTTGCCTGTTTTTCCAAATTCGTTCCAAACTTTCGCGGATGACATCCTCCGTTTGAATTCCGCCTGAATTCTTTTTTGACTCAACTTTTTGAGGCGGCTGTTTTTCCATCTGAAATCCATCCGTAAATTTTAAAAGGGACGACACTCCGACCCAATTTTCGTCTCTAATAGGCCTCTTGTTTTCAGTGATATTTTGTCTGAAAGTTCTAAATTTGTTAAAAATTGGCACGTGTAAGTGATGCGTCGTCTTAAATTTGAGGACACACATGACTCGCACGTATGGTTTTTTGGTCAATCTTTAAATTTTCGACAAAATGTGTCCTCAAATCAAAGAAATTTATTATATTATAAATCATGGACCAAATATCAAATTTCATTTCCTAGAAAATCAAAATACCAATACCTATAATTATAGGACCAAACTTACAATAAAACCCAACTTAACACACATGCAGTTCTTGTCACAATATAGTGACAATATTTAAATTATTATTCAATATTTTGTAACTAAATATTTTATTTATTTATTTATTTAGTAGTAGTGAGCTGGAAAGAGATCATGGGAAAAATGCTATATATATGGAGAAATGTATTGAAATCTTTGGCCACAACAAACCACAAATCTACAACACATAGTTTAGAAACCTATGAAAATCCAAAGCTCCCTTTCTTACAAATGAAAGACTACAAAATTTAGTACCAAACAATGTTGTAATTTCTAGTAGTGGCAGAGTGACAGCTTTGGTTTTATGTCCTGAAATGTTTGCCTTGTTCCCACAGGTACAATTAGTTCATGAGTAGGACAAAAACTTTAGGAACTTCAACGTTGGGGAAATGATTTTTTTACACCAAATTTCAATGTGAAAGTCATAATAATTATTAGATTGCTTTCATGGGTTTTAGTGGAAATATGCAAAAGTCAAAGCTAGGGAAATGCATTCTTCGTTTGGGTACGTGATTGAGCAGATTAAATTTGTATTTTCTGTATTGTTTGATCTCTTTTTCAGTATTTTTTAGATTAACTTATCAAAATCATGTTATAATAAAAGTGTTAAAGCTTTTAACTCCACCACAATTATTCTTTATCTAGTTATCCATATATCCGTTAAATTCCTTCATTAATTAACATTAAGAATGTGGTTCGTTTTGGAATCTCGTTATGCATTTGCATAATTAATTATAAAATTGTAAAAGTCCAAACACCATAATCAATTCTTCTAAAATCAATTATTTAAGAATCAATTAATTTTCTCATAATCAGCAATCTTATAAAAGATTACACATATATATAGGTGTGTGTGTGTGTTCAACATTAGAGAAACACCCCAACTATATTTCTATTGAAATGGCAAGAGTTCAATAACTCAAAATTCTAGTTATGATTGCAGATTCATCTGAAGAAATTATTGCCGTTGATTCAATATGCACAAAAATATTTTAATCTTGAAAAAAAAAATAATTGCTTTATATATTTGATCAAGAACACCAAATTAACTTAATAAATCTTAATATATAAATCCGTTAGAAGAAATATCACTTTTTATCATGATTATTATCATGGTGAAAGATGAAAAATCATGGCAAATTTTAATTAATTATATTTGGGCAACGGTTATATTACTCGTTGTTTTTGCAAGCGTTATCACAAAATTAAACACAGTAAAAAATCTTGACAAAATTTTTGACCACAAATAAACCATAGCAATTATTAATTAACAATGATTAAAATTTAAATTTTCACATTATTTTTACTTGATCTTAGTAGATAATATTAATTCGATATTATTTTTAAATTATAATTTTTATAATATCGAGAATAATTCATTTTTTTGTAGCGATCATGCCAAAGTTGACGAGAACAGAACAAATAAGTCTAAAGTCATTTTCTAAATTTAAGGTGCCCCAAAATACACCTCAAAGTATGCACCTAACTTTGACATGATTCACCACTCCCCATTGAGTATTTTGACCAATCTATGTGTTGTTTTGTCTGAAATATTAAAATCCTCCCAAATAAATAATTGGTGAAAGAATTTTAGGTGATTAACAAAGGGCTAAAAGATGTTGAATTTGTCAGTAACAATTGACTTTTGGATTTGGCACAGTCAAAAGTAGTGAAAATATTAGTAGTTTTATATTCCCTTGTCTTAGATTATTCACAAGAAATTGATAGAGATAAGCACTAAAAAATTGATTATTTCTAGATTAAAAATAATTACGATCTAAAATATGTAATTAATCAATATTTGCTATGAATTTCTCTGTAAGTCAAAAAAAATTTCACGATTTTTAGCTGTAGCAAAAAATTTATTATAAATTTATAATATTTATAAGTATTCTAGTATAAATACTTGACGAGTACTATTCTTCTATTGTAATTCACATAAAATTATTCTTGTAAAAAAACAATCTTGAAGAGTCGTGAGTGTGTAAGAATTTTTTGAACCACATAAATATTCTTGTGTTATATATACAATTATTCATTGTTTTTTTATAATTTTTGCATACATTCATAACCTGTTTACAAACAATTTCTATTAAAATAGACTGAGTTTTATCTAAACGTTTTGACAAATGACCAATTTCGCCGAGGAGTAAGACCAATATTTGAAAATATTTTCTTCTAATCAATTAATAATATACTATTTTTTTACTAAATCAACTATATATAATATTAATTACATCACCAATACCAATTATAAATAATTATTAAGTGATTATCAATTAATAACAATTTATCAAAATTTTCATTTCTTTCTTTCCGTTGTCAGACAAAGACTACTAAACGACAAGAGTTTACATGCGCATTGATTTCCCGCACCCCAATTCTTTCTTGTTTCTTTCTTTTCTTTGTCTACTTTCTTGGTATGAAAACAAGGGCACAAGAAAAGAAACTTGATGCCAAAATCAACGGTCTTGGTTTTATATAAATTCGGATCTTTTATTCTAAATGTGAATACATATTTGTTTTCATTTTTGAAGAAAAATTAAAATCCTTCAAAATTCAATTAATTAAAAAAGGGAAGGATACCATGCTATATATATGAAGGTTTAAGAACTCATTCCTAATTGATGTATATGAAATGGGAGCGTTATATTCTCCCCGCTCGATCTATGTAGGCCTTCGTGCAGTGTGAATTCTTTGACTCGATTCTATATCGAACACTCATATACAGATCTTATTTTTTGAATATTGATGAATTATACTCTCACACCATTTTGTTTTATAAGTCCACCACATCATTCTCAAAATTCGATTATTGCAACCTTTGGGCATCGTCAAGACTTTGCACTAAGACTATTTTATCACAAGCCTACACTCATCCTTAGAAATTTAAACCGGTGTTTATAATAATTTCTATTTTTACTTTCGAAATAAGTTGTAAAGAAAATTATAAGTGAAACAACAGTGCAAGTTGGAACTGTTTAAAAACAAAAGTGAGAAGTGAAAAAATTAAAATTGGAGTGCGTGAAAAAAGCATTTAATATTTTAAATTTTGCCCATAAGCTGCAGAAGTTGGTATTGAATGCATATAACTTTTGATTTGAATCGACTTAATTTAAGCAGTTTTATAGAAAATGTACTTTTCACCTTATTTTCAACAATACCCTGATAGTTATTTATTTTAAACAGTTGGAAACACATACCACTGAGTCTCCCAGAGGGATTTACCTAATTATAGTTTTACAAGTGCGATTTATATCTATCTTGTAATTGATATTTATCATTGAATAAAATCAAATAATAAGCATTGGATTATATATATATATTTATATATATGTATTGGTATTAATTGATGGTTTCATTGGATTCTTGATGCAAATAGTTGATGGGCATGAGCAATAAGGAGTAAATAATAAGCAATTGCATCTTCCAAAACTCATTATAAAATGGTAGACCCAAATCCGATGAGAGACACAGAAAGAGGAAGTGAGTGAGAATACGAGCAGCTTTTAAAGTTTTTCATCACTTCCAAAACCCTTTGAACAACGTTTCTCTCTCTCTCTCTCTCTCTCTCTCTCTCCTCCTCTCTCTCCCACACACACAGGGCAAATGCATAATCATGCACAAGAACATACACAAAAACAAGTGTATTATGTATATTTGCGTGTCTCTTACCTTTCATGCAAGAACGCGCACAAACATGTAAGAAAAGTTCAGCTGATATGTAAGACGGAACGGTCATAAAAAAAAAAAAAAAGACTGAACAGTGATCAGTCGGGACGATTATATAAATTTTGCTTTAACATAGATATAATTGTATTTACTTGCATCAAATTTTAGAGGTATCGATGTAATTTACCCTAAAAATTAAAGTAAAAGGAGTTCTATTTTTGTTGGGAAAATCAGAATCCTGGACTATTGTTGTTTGGAACTTATATATGAAATGTTTGTTGCTACTGTAGGAAGCCATATTGTTGCAATTGATGAGTGGTATGACCTTTCAGTGATCACTTTTTTGTTGACAACTCTTTAATATATCAACAAAGGCCTGCATGCTCCTGTCACTTTATGAGTATGCGGTAAAAGTTAAAATTTTTGTATGTGTATACTTATATTATCTATATCTATACTATATATAAAAGTGTGAATCTCTCATTTATTTGTTTCTCATTGTGAAAAGACATTCATACCCTTACTTAAGTTATATTTTTAATAATAAATAAAAATTATTTATAAAAGAATAAATTTATATCAAAATAAGACTATTTAAGAGTCCTAATACCTCTAAACTACTTGGACAATGATAAATATATCCTACTAAAACAAATAGGCTAATAATATGTCTACACGATTACTTTGTTAGAAGATATTTTTAATTACTTTAAAAATATTATTTTACTAGGGCATGATATAATTTAAAATCAAAAGCATTGGAATAATACATAAAATACTAAACATAAAAAATGATATATATATATAAGAAATAATAATGAAACTTTAAATAAAGTTTATCAATCCCATTAAATTAGAAATGCTTTCGAAAAAATTAACATGGCTAATTGATTTTATTTTAATATTAGTAGTAGAAAATATTTTTGAGATTATACTTTCATGTACTTTTGATTTTTACCATAATATACTGGAGATAAAATAATACTACCAAGTGCAACTTATGATTAAATATATAATAGTGAGAATCTCATGTGTGTTTATTCCTATTGTGAGAAGACATTCGTATTTTTACTAAGTTACTCTTTTCAACAATAAAATAGAGGGATAATTACTTTTACACCCTTTGATTTATGACCTGTTTACACATTCCACCCATGCCTTTTGCATATGTACAGAAATCACCCCTAACAACCAAAGAATAGGGGTAGTTATGTAATGATGTTGACATTTTTTAGGGGTGTATGTGTCATTTTTCAAAAAAATAGGGGTAGTTTGTGTAAACAAGTTTGACGTTTCTGATGGTATATGTGTAATTTTCTAGAAGACATGGTTGATCTCTATAAATAACATGTTAGGAGGTATAAATATAATTATCCCTAAATAAAAATTAGTTACAAAAATCTGTCAAAGTAAAAAAGTATCGGGTATCCTAATTTATCTGAATTACTTAAAGAATGAACAATATATTCTAAAATATAAATAGACAAATAAATTATAATGTTAATTTTCTAGGAATGATTTTAAATATTTTTTTTGAAAAAAAAAACTAATTTACCCGGGCACTATAGAATTTAATTAAAATGAATAGCATTATGAGTAAGATGTATATACTAATCCAAACGTCAAAACATAAATAAACATAAAGAATAAAGAATAAATATTAGAAAATTCCAAATAAAAAACCTCAATTTTATTATAGAAGTCAGTTAAAAATTTTAAAATGAGTAACTTCGAACTAATTGATTTTTCTAATATTAATATTCGATAATTCTTTTTAAATTGTACTTTTACTCCTTTTTTATTTCCTAATGCAGGTATAAAATACAAATAACTAAAATCATTTCACGTCAATAATTTAAAAATAAAAGACACCAGGATATAATAGTAAAAGAAAACAAGTATCATACATAGAAATAATATAATAAAAATAAATAAAATTAAAAACATAGCAAATTGCCAAAAATAAAGCTACAAATAAAAAAATCAATTTTATTAAATTGAAATTCCTTATAAAAATCAAAAAATAAGGGACTTTGACTAATTAATTTTCTTTTAATATTGAATTTTTTATATAATATACTTTACTTTTGCACTAATTTATTCTAATACAAGATCATCAAATATAATAATTAGTAAATCCAAACTGAAATTTCAATTTTAAGGATTAATTTTTTTGTTTAATATTATCATGTAAATTTAGAAGGGAATTACAAATAATATAACTAAATGGCTTTAAAACGATTATTATCAACTTCTTTTTTGAAAATATAATTTTATATACTAATGTTTCAATGATATAAATATAAATAAAATTACGAACTTAATATTTTTTGTAGCTAATAAGTGATATATTCACCTCTAAATATATAAATATCTGTTTCTACACGTGCATGCACGTTATATATTCTAGCAAATAGACATTAAAAAAACACTACTAACAAAAATAATTGATTTTATTAAACAAGAATTTCATATATAAAGATCCAAAAATAAGGGACTTCGTTAACTTTTGTCAATTAAATTTAGAAGTGAGTTACAAATAAAAAATTCAACTGGTTCCTCATAGAGTAAAACAATTATTATCATTTTTAATAAATATAATTATATACTAATGATTCAATAATACAAAAATAAATAAATTATGAGTTTAATATCTTTTATCACCGATAAATTATATAATCACCTCTAAAAATGTATTTTTAGACGTGCAAAGCACATGATACTTCCTAGTTAACCTAAAAGAATTAATAGCAGTGTTTTTAGAATTGGACCGAACCCGACCGGATCGGCAGTTTGAGTGGTTCAACTGGGAACCAGCCATATGTCGGGGCCAATTCATAGGCCCAAAACCACTATGGTTAATAATGATTATTTTTTCTCTATGTTAAAAATGTGGGAAAATTGCATTTTACGTCCCATAACTTACATCATTTGCGATTTTGGTCCCATTAATTTTTGATGTAGCAATTTTAGTCCCATAAGTCCACAAACGTTGCAATTTTAGTCCCATTGACAAAATCCTTTAAATTTTAACGGAAGGAGGTCCATAAGTCACATCTAATGAAACGTTGCAATTTTAGTCCCATAAGTCCACAAACGTTGCAATTTTAGTCCCATGCACGTGCTCCTTCCGTTAAAATTTTAACGGATCTCGTCAATGGGACTAAAATTGCAACTTTTGTGGACTTATGGGACTAAAATTGCTATGTCAAAAATTAATGGGACCAAAATCGTAAACGGTGTAAGTTATGGGACGTAAAATGCAATTTTCCCTTAAAAATATCCTAGTTTCACTTAATATTTTTAACATTTGGGGAATACAATTCATAGGCCCAAAACCACTATAATTTGACATAATTAAGAATACCCCCTAATTATTTCAAACATTACAAATACCCCCCTTGAGATTTGTAACCATCTAACAAATAATCCATCTTCATATATTTTTATTGGTGAACAGACCAAAATGCCCTTATGCAAATTGAATTATTTTTTGAAATTTTCTAATTTTTTTTTGGACAAAATGCGCAGAGCGAGATTTCTTATGTTTTTGACACAGAAGAGCAATAATGTAATTTGCCTTAGCTGATTTTTCTACAATTAAAAAAAATTATCAAGGGCAAAATAGACCATTTTAGGCCCTTGGTTAAAAATTACAAACCTCAGAAGGATGTGTAATTTACCCTTTCTCCAATCCATTTTGGGCTTTTTTTTTTTTAAAAAAAATAATAATTACGGAGGCACTAGTTGCTACCCTCCGTTTGATTAAAAAAGAGAAGCAACAAACCATTCAAGATTCCAGGGTTTGTGGGGTTTTAAATTTTAAATTTTTGTTAGTTTGAATTTTGATTTAGTTTGCTTTCTCCAATAGATTTGTTGGTTTTTTTATTGTTAAATTGTTGAAGATTGTTTTTATCTATAAATTGTACCATTCTATAAATGTACCATTTTTATATAATGCATTGATGTTATATATATATATATAGGGTTAATTGCAATTTTCGTCATGTAGCTATAGGCTCCTGACATTTTAGTACTTTAAGTATTTAGGGTAGCAAAATGGTCCTATATCTTTTCAATTTTCGCGAATTTGATCATCTGGTCGCCGGATTTTTACAATGTCGCCAGAAGAGTGGCACATGCCTCTCACATGATGGATCAAAATTGGGTCTTTTTCTGCTATTCGTTAATATTTTCCAACGTGTTAGCTGGAGTAAATTTAAAAGAAAAAATACTTACCCACGTCGCTAAAATATTCATGTCGATAAGTCTCTCCACTTCCAACTAAGCAACATGACGTGGCTATTTTAGCCACATTGGTAAGTATTTCCTTCTATAAATTTACTTTAGCTGGCACGTTGTAAAATATCAACTAATAGCAAAAAAATCCCCAATTTTAAATTCACAACGTGAGAGCTAGCCATGTGCCACTCTACCGTCAATTTTGTAAAAATTCGACGATTGAAGGACCAAATTCACAAAAATGAAAGATAGAAGATCATTTTGCTACCCTAAATACTTAAAGGACTACAATGCCATGTGTCTATAATTATAAGATGAAAATCACAATTAACCCTATATATATGTATATAATATATTCTGAATCAACAGCTTTTTCAATATGAACAATGCATGAGCACTCCACTTACAACACAACAGTAAGGTGTGCTACTTTGATTGGTGCAGACAGTTCCTCCTACCTAACCATCTATACTGGAAGAACAAAAGATCAATCACCAAGAATTGACAGGCGAGGAAGATAACAAGACCTAGGCTAATCAGGGTCAAGACTCGTCATCGTGTTGGTTGGCACACTACTGTCGTTGAAGATCCGCTGACAAAGCCACCAGACCAAGAGGACCATGAAACATAGAAAAATTTAACTTTAAGGATTACATTTTATTTTTAATAGTATCAATTAAATCAAAGAAGTGAATTACAAATGAAAGATTTAATTAAATTGCCTCATCATTAATAAAGACAATTATTTATCAATATTCTTTCTGAAAATATAATTATTTACAATAAGGTATGATGGAAATACTTCAAAAAGTGGTGGAACATATTTTTTTAAACTTATATATTTATCTTTAGATACATATTTCTGCATGCATATTCCACCTGATATTATGTGATAATTAACTCTATACTAACATACTTAAGCATATATATGTAGATTGTTTAAGGGTTAAATGCATTTTTAGTCCTGTAACATAGATCATTTTGCGTTTTTTTCCTTTAACATTCTATTACATTCTCCCAATAGATGCAACCTAAATCACTCTTATTTTGCTTTTTATTGCTCCAAACTCCCCAACACCTCATTGGGTTCTTACCATTACTAAATCCCATACATGAAACCCAAGGAATGAAATTTCTCTCTGGTAAGTGCATCAATTTTCCCAACAATCTCATCAGACATATGGTCCTTGTAACCCCCAACACCCCCTTTTCTAAAGAAAGAATTTACTGTTAGTGGTAGTGGCACTCCAGCAAGAACATCCTCGGACTTGTTCACTTCATGACTACTTAGTACTTCAAAGCTGCAACTCTTCACAATCTCCCTCACCTGCCCCTCCACATCTTCTCCTTCAAAGGGACACCCCAAGAACTCAGCCAAGTTCTTGACATTAGTTTGAGGGTCATTCTTAAGCTCCTCATAAGTAACAAAGTGCGCATTTTTAGGCCTTTCCAAACCCAAATTCCTGTACCCCATCACATGATCATAGTAAGGCCCATAAGGAGTAACTCCACGACAGAATTTCTCCACCGCCACCTCGAAAGGCCACGGCTCCTCCCTTGCTTCATCCCACTTGTTCACGAAATGCCATGACGACACCAGAGTGTCCTTTGGATTCCTTGTCACGTAAACTACGTGACAGTCCGATGAATTTAGGGTTTTCGCTAGGAGTTGGTACGGCATGTGTGTGCTGAAGATTCGTCGAGAGTGATTAATATCAGAAAGAGGGTCGACGACTGTGGTAGATTCGTAAGGCGGCGTACCATAGATATCAAAAAATTCTAGAAATGGGACCAGTGAATGTGGATTTTCGACAGTAAGACGATGCTTGTAGGATCGGTTAACGATAGAGTAGAGAAGGGCTTTGAGCCAAGTGGTGCCAGTTTTGGGGTAAGAGGCCAAGATTACATCACTAGGCAGTGGCCGGAAATGCTTAGCAACTCTGTTAACACCTTGGATCGACTCTGGCATAAGCCAAAAGCCTCCATGCTGAAAGAGATAATGATCGCCCCACCATTTTTCTCTAGGGAGGGAAGATAACTCCAACTCCAAGTCAAAACTAGAATCCTCCATCTTTAATAATGAATTGGTGAATATGAGAGCAAGATGATTAGGTAAGGTTGGAGTTGGAGTAGTTCAATGGATATATAAATAGGAAATGAAGAACATATTTATAGTAAAGGTGTTGGGACTCTTTATGTCGCATACCTTTTACAAACCCATGGCCAACAACTTAGCCCTTTATTTGGTTTTGGCTTAAATGTATTTTTCGTCTTGTATCTTTTGTCTTTTGGTGTTTTAGTTCTTTATTTTTCTAGGATTGTAAATAAGTTCTGTAACTTTTAAAATTTTCGCAATTTTGGTCCTTTAGTTCTTGAAGTTTGCAAATATGTCGGAAGAAAAAGCATGTGTCTCACACGTATTTTTTAAATTTTGGGGCTTTTGTTTGCATTGGTTAATTTTTGCCAGCATGGAAGCAAATTTTCGTCCTGTATCTTTTGCATTTTGGCATTTTAGTATTTTATCTTTCTAGGATACCAAATAGGTCCTGTAACTTTTTTATCTTTTCGTGATTTTGGTCCATTAAATCGACCAATAGGAACAAAGCCCCAAATTAAAACAACATGTGCAAGGACATATTTTTTTTTCCGGCAAGAGTAACTCCGACAATTGAAGGACTAAAATCGTAAAAAAATAAAAAGTTACAGGACTTAATTATTACAGTAAAAAGATAAAGGATTAAAATACCAAAATGACTAACTTATTGACTAAAAATGTACTTACCCTTTGTTTTTTGGTCCTCAAAATGTTTGATCCATGATTTTGAAGATTAGATAAGGTTGGATTAGATGGATGGATGCAATTTCATGCTAGGAAATGTACTAATACGTTTTAATTGGGTAAAGCATGATCAAGATTAGATTAGATAGGATTAGGTCGATGGAATTTCATGAAGGGAAATAGCATAATTTTTTGGTCCCATAAGTTAGGTTCTTCTCATTTTTGATCCTATTAAATTAATGACTATTATTAGTCATAGTTAAATAGAACGAACGCAATAACTTAGACGATAAAAATATTTGTCATGACTCTTAGGCAATGATAAAATCAAATGTTTTGGCCAAATTCACAAAACCATGACGAATAAATATTGTGTAGTGTGTTTAATGACTATTTATTACGATTATTAATTTTTAATCATGTGAATTAATTATGGTTAAAGATTCTATTCTTGTAGTGATGCTAGGACATAAGCACATATTAATAGGTTACGTCTACACCACATTTTCTTTTTTTTTTTTTTTTTGTTGGAGGGCACTTCTCTAATGTGTGGTCTAATTACATATAGACTCCCACTCCAAAAAAAATGGGTTTTTGGGTCAGATTTTTGCAATGAATATGAAAAATATTGCAACAAGGAGTCGCTTTCTGAGACGGGATTTGCAACGGGCAACTTCCTGTGGTTGCGCATGGTATCGAAAAAAAATTGGAATGGGAGAAAAATTTTCGTTTCAAATTTGCAATGGCTTTGAGATGATATCTATCTCAAAATTGTCTAAAAGTTTGAGATGGGTGCCCATTCGAAAACACCCAAAAGAGGGGACAATTTTAAGATGGAATTTGCAACTCCTGACTTTGGTAAGTTTTGGGACGGCATGATTTTGAGACGAGTTTTCTGACTTTCATCTTGTCACAATTTGGGATGGATTTTGCATCGATTTCATAATTTTCCAACGGATTTTTCTTTTTCCGCGATGACGTACGCTGTAAAATTTGGCGTAAAATTTCATGTTTGAGATTTTTAAAAAATTAATTTTATTTTATTTTTGATTATATTAAATTATGTTATTTAATTATTGATTAGGTTTAATGTTATGTATAATTTCAATTATTTTTAAATTCCATAAATTGAGTTATTGAATAAATTAGACTACAATGGAATTAAAGAAAGAATTAATAATATATATATATATATATTAAAAACCTATACAAAAATATAAAATAAAAAAATAAATAAAATTGTAATCTGAAGCGGCCTCCTCATCATCACTGGGCTCGTCGGTTGTGGTCGGGTCATCGGATGGAGGCTAGGGCGGCTGGGGCATCAGAGGGATGCCGAAGTGCATCTTCATGTGCATCGTCATCCCCTCCATCCTCGGCATACACCACTTGAGGCTAACGGTGGGTTCGGGGGTGGTGGTGGTGGCACGGTCTTCTGTGATGGTCCCACTCCACAACCGATGTGTGGGCCTTTGAGCCCAAATTGAATACACAGACCTTGTTTGGGTACCATTGCAGTGACCCATATGTGCTTCTCTGTCGAGGCCATGGGGTTGCTGAAGAAGCAAGATCGTGCCCATCGATTGGTGCCTAGACAGCCTGGTCCTCTAGCAGCTTATGGAAGATCTCCTGAAATAAGAGAAATTGAATTAGTTAAATCAAACAATTAATTAAATTATTATTATTTTATTGTACATGCCTCCACCTGCTCCGCCCTCGGCCTGTTGTAGTTGTCCTCGACCTTTTTCTTGTAGAATCTGGAAAAGAGTTCCATCTGTTATGACGGCCTGCCGAGTTGCGAGTTTTGTGCAACAATTGAAAATTCTAAGAACTATATTTAATGATTAAATGTATAAGTATTAATTATTCATAATAAAAATAGAAAATAAAAAAAATACTTACTAGCTTCTTTATGTACATAGGGGATGACCCCCCGTGGTACATAGTGAAAGCTGATGCTGCTTAGGCCGCTTGATTGGCCTTATTTTTCCCTACCTCCTCCGTGAACTCAAGGGAGGCTAAATATTCTACACTTGCTGCCAAATCTAGTTAGCTAGCAACATTGGACGGTTCAGGGAGGTCCTAGCTGTACCGAGCATCCGTCATAGGTATTTCTCGGCAAAGTGTCTTAAGATTTTGTACATCTCATTATCGGAGCAGTCCCAATAGTACTTGAGCTAAAAGACAGAGAGGCATAAAAAATTGTTAGTCCTCAATAATGTTAAATTAAAGATGTAATTTAAAAAAAGTACTAATTAATTATCTTCAGTTGTTGGAATCAAAATTCCTGGTAGTCCTAGGGGATGGCAATGTATTTGGGCCACGACCGGGGAAAGTGGCTGAGCACCATAGCCCTGATCACTTTGTGGAGATCTCGATATGATCTACCAAAACAATTAATTAGTATCCAAGAAAGGATGTAACGAAAAAATTTAAAGCAATTAAATTTACTTACTTTGCGTCGGAAAACTGGTGTATCGACTCACGACTGGTGGTGTTGGTGGTGCTATGGAGGACGGGGTTGGGGGGATATATCGATTGATGGGGAGGGTGGTGGATGGCCCAATATCTAATGTGCTGGAGCTCGCGGTTGATGGAGCCGCCCTCGCAGGATCCACCAATGGGCTCAGTTGGTGGGAGGGGTTGTGTCGATATTTTCGCAGCATGGGAAGCACCAGCGGCAGGTGGTGGTGGAATTACTTGTCCACGACCATTGTCACGACCTCGACCACATCTCAGGGAAGCAGGCTTAGAATTGCAAGTCATACCTAAAGAACCAAAAAAAAAAAAAAAAACTTATTGTAAACTATATTATAATATTATATTTTGTTGTAGTATAATATAATTTATTAAAACTATATTATATATATATATATTATAAATTCCTAATTGTGGACTAAATTGTCTTTACTAAAATTGCTCCAAAGTTTGTACAAATCGGGGCCTGAAAAATATTATGAAATTCCTAATATTTTTCAATAAAAATTCAAAAAATTCATAAAAGAATGTATACAAAATTCTCAACATACAAAAATTTGCAACAATCCTCCAAAAATTCAAAAAAATCTGAACACAAAAACACAGAAAATTCTCAAATATTTACATGGGTAATAATGCAACAATACTCCAATAAATCATCCAATATCTTCAAAACTAGAATTAAAAAACAAATTTCCGACATATGGGAAGGACACATCAAGGGCACGGATGCTGCTGCATTCGTCACGTTTTGGACACTTCAATTTCTTCTTTTATATATTTTAATGATGATATATATATTAAAAATCTTATATATCATAAGATTTAAAAAATCTTAAATTATATAAAGATATAGTATTTCCCCATTTAGTTTTCTTTAAACTCATATTCTTTTTAATTTTTCTTTTTGACTATTATATATTTTTTTTCTTTCAACAATATTTTAATCATAAATCACATGATTTAATTACTCACATCTAAAATTATGAACAAAAAAAATATATATATATATATAATCTATTCGTTTATACATTATCTATTTACTAAGTATATGCATACATAAATGTATATGTATATATGATATCTTATACATAATATGTATAGAATAGTTGTATTGTAGCTGTGTCGTGTTTAATTTAATGTTGTAATAAATTATGTGTTATCGTGTCCGTATCATATTTTAATTGCAAGTCATGGATTTACGTTGTACTTTGTAAGAGATATATAGTTGTACAATCTTAAAGTCGAGGACACATATAGGGGCTTTGAATAAGGGAACTGTAGCCTTCTCTAGCTAGCTTGTTGCCTCTTTTGCAAGGCACTAAAATTATTACGAAATCTACTTATAAACCACCCCTGCTACCTAACCCCATCCCATTAATTACAAAAATCAATCTACAATATAGTATTGAATAGAGAAAAGATTAACACAAGATGCTTTGCTGATCAACATAGAAAAAATGGGGATTAAATGTAATTTACCCCTGCGATAAATGAATAAAAATCTCCTCGTAAAAAAAAATTAGAAAATTTCCCCTTATATTTTGGAAAAGGGATAAATGCAATTTACCCCCTGTGATATAAGAAATGAGCAAAAATTTCCTTGTGAAAAAATAATTAGCAAATTACCTCCCTATGTTTTAATAAATGAAGCAAATTACCTCTCATCAAGGGAAAACACAGAGGAGTAATTTGCTTCATTTTAAGATCACATGGGATAATTTGCTAATTATTTTTTCACAGGGGGGTTTTTGCTCATTTCTTATATCATAGGGGGGTAAATTGCATTTATTCCTTTTGGAAAATGAAACAAATTTATCTCTTATCAACAGTTTAGCCTGGGGGTGGGGGGGGGGGGTTCTCATTTGCTTCATTTTTCAAAATACATTAATTTGCAAAAAAAATTTTTTACAAGGAGTTTTTTTACTTATTCTCATATTACGTGGGGTTAAATTGCATTTTTCCTAAAAAGATAGATAATTATACTGATACCCTTTAGAAAATAATCAAATTATGTAACCAACTCTTTTACAATGAATTTTAGCTCTGAACCAAAAAAGTAGTTGGAAAGAGCACTTTTTCGTTAAATATTTAAGGTTGCGTTTGGATTGAAGGATTTGAAATCATGGATTTGGGTAAAATGCTTTTTTGATCCTATAAGATTAGGACATTATTTGTTTTGGTACCACAACTTAGGTAGGTGGCTGTTTTAGTCCCATAAGACATGTTTTTCAGTGTTTTTTAGTCCCATAAAATACGTTTTCAGTTTTTTTGGTCCCAAAAATGACATGATATTTTGGAACCAAAAAAACTGAAATTGGGACCAAAAAAACTGAAAAACGTGACATTTTGGGACCAAAAAGGCTGAAAAACGTGTTTTATGGGACTAAAACAGCCACCTACCTAAGTAGTGGCACCAAAACAAATAATGCCCTAGTCTTACGGGACCAAAAAAGCATTTACCCCCATGGATTTCAAATCCTTAATAACAAATCCTTTGAACTCGTTTGGGTAATTTCAAATTTAAAGGATTTCAAATCCTTCCATTCTAATTTTGAACTATGTTTTGATGAAAATGGATGGATTTCAAATTCCTTTCAAATGGAGTGATTTGAAATCCTTTCTCCAAATCCTTCCCTCAAATCCAAATCCATCAATCCAAACACACCATAAGGGAAAAGGCAACATGGTCATTAGTGTATGGACGAAAAGTGCTAATTTTTTAAAGTTATGAGACCCAAAGTGAGAATCTTATAATCACTGAAACTAAAAATGTAAAGGCCTAAAGATAAGTGTTTTCCTTCAAAAAAATCTATCAGAAATGTGTCATAAAATCAAAAGTACAACTTTTTAAAAGTTACGAGATCAAAAGTCGAAATCCTATAACCTTCGACCAATAATGAAACGACTCGAGACGAAAATTGTTATTTTTCCCAATTATTTGCCCATCTAGTGACAGACAAAATGAAAAAAGTAAATTGTTCAAAAATGAAGTAATTGTGCAGATTCTTTTACCCTTTATCTAAAATTTTCAATGAGATTCTTTTTCCGTGCACCGATTTGCTTCTTATGTTTGCATATAGGGCAAATTATATTTTAGGTCCTATAAGTGCACTTATTTTCAATTTTGGTTTCATACTGTAAATGATTCGCATATTACATTCCATATATGTATTTCAATTTCAGGACACAAGAGGGAAAATTGTTATGCTGCTAATGACTGAACTTTTCTCCGTTAGGTGAGTACAAATTTGAAAGGAAAAATTGGTTGGAAATATTTATTTCTTCTTCTTCCTCGTATAACTAGTTTTTTTTTTTTTTTCTTTTCCTTTTGCTCTTCCCATTAGTAGGAAATAAGTGTAAATATGGTTGCAAATGGAGAAATTTTTTGTCAATTTTATGCAGGATCTTATGTTAATAATGCCTAAATTTCTTCCATAAAAATAAAAAATATAAACTGTAATAAGTTGGAACCAAAATCAGAATTATCAGATATATGCACTACATATAAACATCCTTAATGTAGTGTATATATCTGATAATTATTATTTTGTTTCTAAATTCTTGCAGTTTAAATTTTTGATTTTCATGATAGAAATTCAGGCATTATTAAGGATTAAATATAATATTCATCTTATATCTTTTGCTTTTGATATTTTAGTCCTTTATCTTTTTAGGATAGCAAATAGGTCCTATAATTTTTAATTTTTTGCGATTTTGGTCCTTCAGTCGCCAGAATTTGCAAATATTGCTGGAATTTTTTTTTTTTCAATTTGGGGCTTTTGTTCACATTGGTCAATTCAATGGACCAAAATCGCGAGAAATTATAAGTTACAGGACCTATTTGCTACATTAAAAAGATAAAGGACTAAACTACCAACATATAAAATTTGGTTCCATGCTGGCAGTAATTTGACCAATGGGATCAAAAGCCCAAAATTAAAAAATTTTCAATAACATTTGCAAACTCCGGTGATTAAAGGACCAAAATCGCAAAAAATTAAAAAGTTACAGGACTTATTTACTAACCTAAAAAGATAAAGGATTAAAACACCAAAAGGCACAAGATACAGGACGAAAAATGCATTTAAGCCCATTATTAACATAGGGTCTTGTATAAAATTGACAAAAAATTTCTTCATTTGCAGCCATATTTACACTTTTTTCATATGAGGAAGAAGAAGAAATAAGCGTTTCCCACAAATTTTCGCTTCTAAATTTGCACCCACCTAATGAAAAAAAATCAGTTAGCAATTTAATGATTTCCCCTTTTGTGTTCTAAAATTGGACAAAAATGCGCATATGGGATGCAATGTGCGAATCATCTACAGTATGAGACCAAAATTAAAAACAGGTCCACTTACGGGATCAAAAATGTAATTTACCCTTTGCATATATACAATGTGCGCACATATTTTGATATAATATATATATATATATACAATTATATACGCAACAAATATAACAACACTGCAATTCACAGACACAAAAATACACACACTTTCTCCTCAAGAGACTTCATATATTTGTGATACTGCATGACCTGGAAAGTATCCTACATCTAATAATTAGGCTATCATCTTATGCAGTATTTCTAATCTTGAAACTAAGTTCCTTATTTTCTTTTAATTATGATCTCCATCATGACCCCCAGTGAACCTCTTACGGGCCCTTTAGGTAATTGGGTCCAGCTGGCTTATGATCAAAATGAAGCCCATCTAATTAACTCTTTAATTAATTATTTTATGAACTATATTAATTAGAGTTTAATATTTTATGTTATTATTTCAAATAATAATGATATTTGGATTATCCTTTTTTTTTTTCAAGTCGAATGGCAAAGTCAAATCCAAAACATCCTAAAAAGTCAAGTTCAATCAACCCGGCACCAACAGATTGAGAAGTAACAAGCCAACAAGCCCAACCATGACCAATACTACCTTCAGTCTGTTGGCAAGACAACAAGCAGTACAAACCTAGTTATAGCTAGCTAATGCCCCATTCAACTCAGTGGACACGTCAGCCACATTCTCATTACGAATAACATGTCACCAGAAAAACACATTAGTAAGGATAAACATGTCAGTTATAGCCTGTTGGATAAAGATAACAGATAACTACGTCCTTTATTTTCACCTATTTCCTTGCTGATATGGTAGATTGTGTTTCTACTGAGTTGTAGGATGTGCAAACGTTGGATAACCATATCATGATAAAATAGACATATCAAGGAATCTTATAATAACCACCCTCAACCACCGTCAATCAAATGAAGATAAAGTGATAATAATCGTGTACAGTGCAAAAATAAGTGAAAGCTTACTGAAAATCGAGAGAAAAGTGAAAGTGAGAGTGAAGAATTCGTGTTTTTCTTATGCTGCACAATAGCCTCTATGTATAGGCCAATGAGGAGAAAAATCTAGAAATGGTTGCATCTTGTGATATACCATTGGAAAGCTGCATGAGCTAGCTAACTAATTAAACAAAAATGATTGTAATTAGGACTTATCTAAAAAGAGATATGACTGTTTGAATGAGTCATGCCAGTCAAGCCGAGTTATTCAGATTCCGCTTAACCTACTGCTGCCAGGTCGGCCGCCATCAATCTAAAAAGTGTTTGTTGGAGATTTTTTTTGATATGATGTGTCTCAAGGTGTGAGGGATGCATATAACGTGTCATCCCTGCTGTCCGTTGAATCATCTTGCTGGATTATGCTTGTTTTTGGGCCTACCAGGTTAGTATAAGTAGATCGTATATGAGCTTGATACCTACTCATGGGCTAGTAGGGTCAGGCTTGTGGGCTAATCGATGGGGGCTCACCTCCTTGGCTTTAGGCGTGAGGAAAAATGATTGAGGGGTATCATCACTCCCACCCCTCCCCCACCTCTATGAAAATAGACTAAACGTCTACATTCATACACCTCGAATAGAATTAAAATTGTTGCTCATATAATTGGATGATCAAAATTATAATTTTATCTTAACTACGAACATCCAATTCTCCCAAAACATAGCAAAATGCCCCTCCACTGGCTTCCTCAACCCCCCCTCCTTGTCAGGTAATTAATATTTTTACATACGCAGGTAACGGCGACAAAACTCATTTGCAGAATCATCCTCATTTACACTGACATACTTAAGCATATACATGTAATTTTGTCACACACTATTTGTGTGCATAATTTTTTAAGATTATTTATAATATAATAATTATTATTTAATAATGTATATAAAGTAAAAATAATATAATATTATAGAGATTAAAAAGATGCATGGAATAACATGTTGGTCCCGTAAGATTAGGACATTATTTGTTTGGTACCACAATTTAGGTAGGTGGCTGTTTTAGTCTCATAAAACACGTTTTTCAGTTTTTTTGGTCCCAAAAAATCATGCGCAACTTAGGTAGGTGGTTGTTTTAGTCCCTTTTCAGTTTTTTATAGCCTGTAGATCATAGTAGTGATTAAGGGTGTATGTGAAATCGTACCATTAGGCTAACAACTATAAATAATGGCTCTTCCCTACTCAAGTAGTACTTTTTGCTACCCAACTATTCTATTCTCTCTTGAGAACCATCTTCGATCACTGAATTGATCGGGTTGAAGGGCCATCACTGGAAACCTCCCCAACTTGGTCTTAACACTCTTTGTTTTTTTGCAGGCTTAGCAACATTCTCTGGAGAGTGCATTAGCTTTGGCGTAGCAAATACATAAAACGCATTACCAAAATACCTTATTTACACACAGGTGTTTTTTGGAACAACAAATTACATTACCAAAAGTACATTTAAACCCATCATATGCCCATATTAAAAATTATTACATACAAGATTGACACAATTAATTTTAGTACAAAGAACAATGATATATAAGCATTCATCATAGGCAGCTTCACTCCTCCTCATTGGGCTCTTACCATTACTAGACCCCGTAGGAATGAAACTTCTCTTTGGTAAGTGCATCAATTCTCTCGACAACCTCAGCAGACAGATGTTCTTTATAATCCCCGAAACACCCTTTCTAAAGAAAGAATTTGATGGCATTGTTATTCTTGGAGGGAAGCCATCCGACTTGTTCACTTGATGATTACTTAGTGTCTGAAAACTGCAACCATTCACAATCTCTTGCACTTGCGCCTCCGCGTCAAAGGGACACCCCAAGAACTCAGCCAACTTGTTGACATGAGTTATGGGGTCATTCTTGAGCTCCTCATATGTTAGAAAGTGAGCATATTTTGGTCTATCCAAACTTAATTTTCTGTACCCCATTACGTTATCATAGTAAGGCCCATAAGGAATAAGTCCACGGCAAAAGTTGTCGACTGCAACTTCAAACGGCCATGGCTCCTCCTTGGCCTTGTTGGACTTGTTAATAAAATGCCATGTGGAGACAAGAGTGTCCTTGGGATTCCTCGTCACGTAAACTACACGACATTCGGATGAATCTAGGGTTTTGGCTAGGATTTGGTATGGTATGTGTGTACTGAGTATTCGTCGAGAATGGTTGATACTGGAAGGCATGGCGGACGCATGACTCGTTCCATAGATATCGTACTCTAAAGTTGGAATTATGGTGTGGGGGTTGTCGACGGTGAGACGGTGCCTGGAGGATCGGTTAACGATTGAGTAGAGAAGAGCTTTGAGCCAAGTGGTGCCAGTTTTGGGGAAAGAGGCCAAGATTATATCACTTGGAAGTGGCTGAAAATGCTTAATAACTCTGTTAACACCTTGGATCGTTTGAGGCCAATGCCAAAATCCTCCAAGTTGGAAGAGACAATTATTGCCCCACCATTTTTCTTGTGGGAGGGAAGATAACTCCAACTCCAACTCAAAACTAGAATCCAGCTCCATCAAATGAAACATTAATTGGTGAATATGTTAAGGTTGGAGTAGATGGATGGATGGATGGATGGATGGATTAAGAACATATTTATAGGGTAAAGGAAACGAATAATGAAGATTGGAGGATGGGATTCATTCATGGATATGAATACACCACATTTTTCGTGTATGTTCCGACTCTGAAAGTTGTCATTTAGTTGAAATGGGAAGACTTTTAATTTTTAGTGTGGCTGGATCATTATTCTTAATTAGCATAAATTAACCTTGCTTATTAATTAGTATAAACTTAACGTTAGTTGGAAGAGATTTTGCAGGTGGTGTTTCATGAACTAATTTTCCAACAAAAGTTGAGTTTATACTAATAAGCAAGGTGTTGATGACGATGGCTGAGGACTAAGAATGGAGATAGTTGAGCACCATGAATTTTGCTAAAGGCATATATATATATATGGCTCTGGATCCTCTGTTCCAAACTCCTACTCCGTCTTCACCTGTAGGAGATGAACATGTGAAAAATTATATATTAGGAAAATGTATTGAAAGAGTTGTGGGCCCAGAGAGAGAAAATTAAGAATTTGTGTCCAAACAAAAATTTTAAAAATATATATGTGAGAGAGAAAATATTAGGAGGAGACAATAATTATTTTTTGTCACTACAAGAAAATAGATTTATCAACAAAAAATATTTAATAAAATTTAAAGTTTTAGTAGATATAATTCTTTTGTAAAAACTATAAGGGTAAATTACATCTACCTCCCTTGAGGTTTGGCATAATTACAAATACCTCCCTGTTGTTTGAAAAATTACAAATACCCCCTGAGGTTTGTAATTTTTAACCAAATGGCTAAACTTGACCATTTTGCCCTTGAATTTTTTATTAAAATTATAAAAATCGGTCAAGGCAAATTGCATTATTGCTCCTCTGTATAAAAAACTTAAGAAAACTCTCCCAACACATTATAGTCCAAAAAAAATTGAAGAATTAAATAAAAATAATTTAGTCCATAAGGGTATTTTGGTCAATTCACCCATAAAAAATGATCGAAATGGGTTATTTGTTAGACGGTCACAAACCTCAGGGGGGTATTTGTAATTTTTCAAACAACGTGGGGGTATTTGTAATTATGCCAAACCTCAGGGGAGGTAGATGTAATTTACCCAAACTATAATTAGCAATGATTCTTTTTTAATTGTGGTTGCTTGTAGGATATTTTTCAATTTCATCTCATTCGTGTAGGACAAAATTTTATTATTTGTGAAAAAATTAATATTTCTTAACTTAAGAAAAAAAAAATTCAAACACATCAAAAGTAACTCTGATTTTTAATATAAAGCATTAATATATGAACTTTTTAAGACCTTGATGTCTGAATTTTTGGCTGCAACTTTCAGAATAGGGGGTTTGAAATTTTGACTGCAAGTTCAGACATTCACAAAACTTTTTAATTTTTAAAATTGTTTTATATTAAATTTTTTTATCAAAATTCAAGAATTGTGGATGTAGCATTAAAAATATACTATAATATTTTAAAAGCTACATTCACGTACTCATTAATATTTTCAATAATAATGATTTTAAATTACTCATTAAAATTTTCTTATTTCACTTGAAAATGAGAACTCAACAAAAAAAAAAAATGAAAATTTCATTAATGTAGTTGAGAATACATGTCCGTTTTCTTTTATATTATATGCCTAGCATGTATAAGCTTTTGGCTTATTTATATAAATATTATAAAAAAAATAAAAATATCACGAACCAAAACAGCTTATAAATATTCTTTTTTTTAATTGCTAATATAATTGACTCAGCCGCCAGCGGAGTCGTTTTCTTTTTTTCTTTTTATTTTTTAATAGTATTTTGCAATAATTTAATATTACTTAATATTTAATTACTTTTTAATAATTAATTAATTAATATTTATTGACATAAAAAATAGTTTTAATAAATATTAATTATAAAAATTTAACTAAATTCTAAAATACTTTTAATAATTAAATGTTTAATTGATTAATTATTTTTTTAAAATTTTACAATTGATAATTTGTATAATTAAGTTTATTCAGTTAATTATGTATACCTTTACATACAAATAAAAGAAAAAAAGTAGACGGAATCAACAATTACTATATATTAAAGTATGATACGTCTTTAATTTACAGTATTCCACCTCTAAGGAAACTAATTTCATCCATGATAAAAAGGTAATAACCATAAACTTTTGTTGGGCCTCTCACCATGAAAGTTGTTAGGGCAAGATAGAGATAGTGACACTTGTCCAAGGATCTTTCATTAAGTTTTGTCAGTATCATTATTGTAAATAGTTACCGCAGTTCGAACAAGGAAGGAGCTCCAGAAAAGTTGGGAAAGAAGATGAATATTTTCTGCAAATTTGTTCTACCTTCTTTGGTTCCTCTGCATAACGTTAAATACAAAACCTAATGAAGGATTTTTGGACAAGTGTCACTATCCCTATCTTGCCCTAACAACTTTTGTCCCATCTATTTTATTTTAATTAGTGATAATAGTCCATAACCCAATTTAATTTTACAGCAACTCTATTGGACTTTCTAACATTTGCGCCACTTGGCCTATTGGATGCCTCATCTTCAAGTAGCCCGCGTTTGTGGTGAGAGGCCCAACAGAAGGCCTACCAATATGCAAGCCCAATTCTCCATCCGACCGGGGCCCAACGAGGTAGCGACCCGTATCACATAGTTGATCGACATTTGCCAATGGCCAGTGTATAACAATACAAGAATCAATAGACGTAGATTATGACCGTATTTTTAAACCCATCAAATACCTCGACAAGAATTCCAACCCATAACATGCATATGCCAACAATGTGTTGTGCAAACCAAATGGAAAGGAAAAAAAAAAAGAGAGAGAGAGAAAAAAAAAAACCTTCACTAGAAACCAAGAAAAATAAATGAAATTCAAAAAGATAAATTCTCTTTTTAGTGAAGCGATAAATTATTATTTATTTTTTAATAAATTAATTACAATTATTCATATTAAATATTTTATATCTAATAATTGACCAATAATTATAAAAATTTGTGCTAATCACCTACTATAAATTAGAATTACAGTCTACTATTAAGTAGAATAATATTCCTCACATTGGCAGAGTTCAAACTCATGAATTACGTGATAAATTATCTTTTTTACACTTATCGGACACGCATTTATCAAGTGTACTATATACGTACAAGTGTCTACACCAACATTAATTGTTCTCAACTTTTGTCTACCCTATTCTTCTGTCCTTTTATTCATGTGACAATTACACACAATCAAGACTTAATATTGTGATTGTGAATTCAACACATGAACAGAGAGAGTAGTTGTCATAGAAAAGGAAAGTATTAAAAATAATTGAAAGGTGGAATAGGTGATCTGCAAATTCCCACATGTGAAAGAAATGTGAACTTTCGTTATGTTTAAACATCATAGATAGAAGTAAAAAATTATGGTAAATTAAATACGATTCTGCAATAGCTAATAGTCGTTGTTTAATTTGTAAGGGAGGCCAAACCATTAGTTATAGCAAAAAATTACGACAAATGTTCTGGCTATAGGTAAAATCATGATGTATGTCGATTAATCGTGGTTAAAATTTGAATTTTTGCATTGATTTTGTTTGATCATGATAGATATTATTGATTCATCATGATTTTTTTTAAGCCAATAATAATTTATTAATTTTTCTTATAGTGCAGCTAGAATGTATTCGTACCATCAACTTATTTTTTCAGGGAAATTGCAATATTCGTCCTCTAACTTAATGGGGTGGCAATTTTGGTCTTTTTTTTGCCAAAAGAACGCATGTGTTGGGCACATAACCTTGATAATTGGGGCTTTTCGAGCAAATAAGATCAAATTTGTTAATTTTTCAATGCTACAAGACTAAATTCATGCAGGACCAATTTTTATTTTTTTCTGTTGTCTTTCCCGTTCTGGTCTTTATGATTGTTAGTGCAAAATAAAAAATAGAAAAATTGTAATTTTCATCTTATAATTTAGGGGATGGCAATTTTGGACCACAACAAAAATGACCATTTTGACCCTTTGTTTGCCAGAAAAATGAATGTGTCAGGCACATGACCTTTAAAATTGAGGCTTTCCACCTAAATGGGACGAAAATTGCTAAATGTTCAAAGTTATAAAACTAAATTGCAAAAATCAATTCGTTTAGAACTAAAATTATCACCCCCTAAATTACAAGACAAAAACTACCCCTTTGTTTGGGCTCGTTTTCGGCCCATCCCGGGGATGGGCCGAAACAGGGTTGGATGTTTGGCTGGCCAAAACACCTTAACTTGGTATTTTGGCCACGTTTGGTCCAATCCCCCAGACATATGTCTATGATTGCAGTGGCCCACAAGTTTGGTCCAATCCCCAAGACATATGTCAGAAATGTGCATGGCTATTCTTCATTGTAATTGTCATTTATGCAAAGTAACACTATATTATAGTATTTTATTTATTATCTACAGATAATAATATTAGTGATAAAATTCGTATGACAATTTAAAAATTAGTATTTCATTTTTGCACATATGAACAATATTTATCGTACTTCTATGAATGGTATGTACATATGAATAGCGTTATCGTACTTCTATGAATGTTTTTTATGCAATTGTATGTGTGATTGTCTTGCATCATATTATCTAAAAGTGTCTTATGGATTAGTAAAAGATCAAAGGATTATCTAAATGGGGCTACTGAATTAGTAAAAGAGCAGAGGATTATACTGAATTAGTCTTTTGATGTTATAATATACTGAATATAGTTAATATAGTTAATAATAATATTTAAATAGTTATAAATTATTATAGAATATTAACTTATAATTATTAGTATATGAATTGAAATTAAAGAAGAATTTAAATATTTCGTAAAGCATAATATATATAACTGAAAGAATAATTATAAATATTTCGTAAAGCATAATATATATAACTGAAAGAATAATTATAAATATTTCGTAAAGCATAATATATATATATAAATATTTCGTAAAGCATAAATATTAATTCGTTGTCCTAGGTAACTCAAAGTATAATTTGGCCATATATAATACTATGTTATGATAATACAGAAAAGGTTGGTAGCAAAAGGTTAAAAGATGTGAGAGCATATATTCGCTGCATGATATTCTTGACCTGTCCTCATGAAAAAATTAATTACAACACAAACATTATATACATATATAGGAAGAACATTATTATTATTCATGATAATGAAAAAAATACCTTTGTGCTAGTAATTATTATTAATAAAATGGAAAATATAATTAAATGTACAAAATAAAAAATACAATTTAATAACATTAATATATTAATACCCACCTAACAATAATTAAATATTAATATATACATATACACATTTAAAATACAAACAAAAAGACATGATGTGACAATGAACAGTGTTTTTTGTCCTCAAATATATAACACAATACATACAACATCTTCTTTACACTATTTTAAACTATCTCCAAAAACAAACCCAAACATACACCATTTTCAAACACACACTTATTTATCTCTATTTTTCTTTCTCTATCTCCAAAACCCAAAACAAAACACACTGAAAATGAAACCAAACACTAACTACAATTTTTTCTATTTTTTATTTTGCACTAACAATCATAAAGACCAAAACAGAAAAACATAAAAAGAAAAAACAAAATTAACTATTATTATAATATCTTTTTTATGTTGCTGTAGTGTAATTTTCAAATTTTAATAATGCCAATAATAGTATTTACATAGTCAGTTACACATGTACAGTAACAATCCAACTATAAGGACATACATATCTGGTGTAATAATTAATTGTTATCATACATGATCATGCATCACTAATTCTTTATATTAATAACGTTTTACCACTGATTATGATTAATGATATATAATTTATGCACAGCTTTTTTATTCGGGAAAAATGCAATTACCTCCCCTGTGATATGTAAAATGTGCAAAAATCCCCCTGTGAAAAAATAAATAGCAATTTACCCCCTGTATTTTAAAAAATGGAGCAAAATACCCCCTAAAAATGGAGCAAAAAACCCCCTGTGAGGGGGTTGTTTGCTGCATTTTGAATAACACAAGGGGGTAAATTGCTAGTTATTTTTTCACAGGGGGGTAATTGCTCTTTTTGGTTAACATAGGGGGCAAATTGCATTTAACCCTTTTTTATTCTAATAAAATTAAAAAAAAATTACTATTATGTAAAAACAAAAAAATATTTTAATTTAATGTATAAATAGGGACAATGTGTGATTTGTACGTCTGTGACACATGGAGTCAAGTGATCAAAACTACATAGAATTGAGTTCGTGGTAAGATGTGGGTCAATTATATCGTCCTCCCCCAACTTTATGCTGAAACTTTTCTTTTCCTTTTTTTTTTTTTTTGAACAGTAATTTTCTTCTTTTTTTTCCCGTAAATATGTGATAATAAGTAGCAGAAAAAACGGCATGCCAAGACAAAGTTACACTTTTTGAATTGACTAATAAGTAATGGCACTTTTTGCCATTGCACTTTGCAGTTTCCACGTTCAAAATGAAAAGGTGTTTGAATCATGGAATTTCAATTCAAATTGTCAAGTAAATGAATCGAAACAAATGGACTAGGCTTTATTTGTTCGTTTGTCTTTATTTTTTTTAAAATCAATAATTTTATAATTACATGAATATTCTAATAAATTGAACAATACAACCACTATAAAAAAAAAAAATGACTCAATAGCTACGGAAGAAAAATCAACATTAAGCTAATTTAAAAGGGAATTTCATCCGTCACTTCGCCCCCACGTTACAGAATCAAAGTAACGTACGTAAGGAGTGGGAAGCAGGGGTCTACTTCCGTTCATGAATAGTGGATAATTTACTTCTTAATGAATTTAGCAATGATATTACTTGCTAACGAATTTAGCAATGAAATATTTTAAAATATACATTAAATAGTGTAGATTAGTGATATGAATTTTACTTGCTAGTTAGCTCAATGCTGATTTCAGCATCAAATTATTTTCGTAGCTATTGAGTCATTTTCTTGTAGTGAATGAGTCCACCAATGCATTATTATAGAGAAGAATGTAATGGATTGGCCAATGTCCCCTTTCCTCCTTTGTCTGATATTCCGCCGCCTCCATTTCTTCTTCTCTCTCTTTCTCTGTCACTGCAATGGCTTCTTGGTTTCTTTCCCCCCTTCCATGTTTCCGATGGCTTCGAAACCATGATTCACCGCCACCATCCACCTCTTGTCTCTCGCAATTGAGTCGTATAAAAGGGACTCAATCCCTTTGTGTACGATAAGCGAAAAACCGTGAGAAAATCACCTTGATCCGTTTTTCTCTCCATAAAACCTGCTTCGTGCTTCCTGTTGTGTGCTTAATCCTTTGTGTGCCGTGAATAAGCTGTGTGGCTTAAGGGTTCATCCCTGTTGACCTTTGTGGTCGTGATTCGTGGGTCCTTTGTGGACGGTGTGAACCCGAGTGGCTTGAGGGCTTTGTGCAACCGGTGGGCCGTCGGCGTTTGGGTCTGTGTGCTACCAACCTCGGATCTGAATCTGAGCCATTTTGGGGCTCCTCCTCTCTCCGTGTTTTCTGCTTTCATTATCTCGGTTACATATATATATATATATATATATTTATGCTTATCATCTTTCTGAGTTCTTAAGCATTCGGTATAAGTTGCAATTTGTAATAGGTTATGTTCTTAAATTGTTTCCCTTTATATTCTGTAAATTCACATCCCACCTGTAATAGTAATATAGGTGTTATCGTTTGGGTCCGTCAGTGAAGAGAGTAAAATCCCAACAAAGAATAATGAAGTAAATTATAATGAAGACACATAAAACGAGACAAATACTCTCACATCTGGTGGAACTTAAACCCATGACCTCGATCTTTTTTATGGAAATTCAGTTTTAACCATCAGGTTAAAACATCATTGCTGACGATGCTTTATTTGTAGTATGGAAGAATTTACCCGAAGAAAAGACAAAAACAAAGAAAAAAAGTCCATTAATTATTATTTGATCTTTGGGAATGATTAATTTCTATTTCTGTTTATCTCAAATTTGTATTTCATAGTAAGACTTTATTTATTAAAATCTGAAGTTTATTCCCAAATTCTCATTCTACTTTAACTAGTAACGTAATATTACTAAACTTTCAACCACTATTTTTGATGTATTAGAAATGGGTCGGGTTTAAAGTGAGTTTAAATTAATGTGTCTAAAACGGGTCTGGCTGCAAGTAGATCGATTCGGCTGGTAGTAACAATTTTTTTTTATATTTAATCTCTCAATATTCATAAAAGGATGTACAATATCTGGATCATTATTAAGAAATGTAGCTATAGTTTGTAATATAACACAATTAAATTTGTACCATCCTTCATTGTTTCTAGACTAATTAACCTTAGACATTAAATATTCATTTACTAATCATAAAATGAAAAATACTCTGAAGTATATATATAAAAAATGCATTCTCGAAGCAAATCATGACATTAATAGTTGTACAATCAATTAATTAATATTTGTTGGTAGATACTGTAAAACTTAAACCGTGATAATATATAATACTTATAATGTATTAGTCCTTCATGTTATTTAATCATAATAATTAGTGATAATTTTAATATTGAAAATTAGTGATAAGAATTTTTATTTTATCTTAATAATAAATTTCAAAATTTTAATAGTAATAATTATTTCGTAAAAATTGTAATTAGCAAATATTAGTGACAAATGATTGCGTATTAAGTCGTCATTGAAAACAATGTGTGACGCATATATAGTGACAATCTAGGGTGAAATTACATTTTTAGTCCCATAAAGTACGGAGTTCAACACTTTTAGTCCTCTACTTTACTGGATTTTTAAACTGGTCCCAAAATAGGGAAAACTCAATACATTTAGTCTTCTACTTTACGGGATTTTAAAAATAGTCCAAAAATTAAAAAACTTGACACATTTAGTCCCATGTCAAAATTTTCGCCACAAAAATAGCCTACAAGGACACGTGCAATATGCGTGTCCATCAGTTATGTGAACAGCCGAACTAACAGACATGCATGTCCTTGCCATCCATTTTTGTGATGGAATTTTTGACATGGGACTAAATATGTCGAGTTTTTCCAATTTTCGAACCATTAAGCAGAGGATTAAATTTTTGAGTTTTCACAATTTTAAAACCATTTTAAAAATTCCATAAAGTAGAGGACTAAAAGTGTTGAACCCCCTATCATATGGAACTAAAAGTGTAATTTTGCCGATAATCTAATAACAATAATTACCTATTGTCAATATACTTATGTTGTCTAACTTATCACTATAAATATGTCACTAATAATCTATAATGACAAGTTTACACACAAATATGATCACTAATAATTATATAAACGCATGCAAGAGCAAACTTTTATCTATAAGTTACGAAGATAATTATCCAATTAGCTCTTCTTGTTTTCCTGTAACCACGTACAGCTACGGATGCATTTTTGTTTTTATCTTTACTTTTTTTTCCTAATAAAAAAATGTATTAAAATATGTAATAAATTAAGTATTATTATGAAAAATATTCATTTGGAAATACGTGAACTATTTAATTAAAGTTGTGAATATTATATAAAAAGTTGGTACTAAAACTGTAATTTTTATACCAAAGGAGGATATAATTATTTCTTATTTTTTCTTAAAAAAATGTACATTAGTTATGGAAAATTAATTTAGCTGATGAGGCCTAGCTCAGTTGGTGAAATTGAGGTCCCATGATGTTAAAAGGTCATGGGTTTGAACCCGTATGGGTTGATGTTTCTACTATATAGTAGGTTTATTTTGTATACTGTAATAGTAAGATGTTGTTTAGGTTTAATTTATGTGATATTGTTAATCAGGATTTGATTACTGTAATCGCCGTTAGAAAGTGATATTTCGACAGGACTCATTGTAATCGATTTATTTCAACTAATAATAATTCATCACTTTTATGTCCAAAAAAAAATTAAAATATCTTTCTAGAACGTGTGTATTTTCTTTTTTCAGCACCTAATTCCAATCACTTGATTTGGGCACGTAAACATATATGTACTTGATTTTGGGACACCTCTGCGCTCTACTATACTTAATTATAGGATACCATACACACATAATGACGTATTATGCCACGCAATATATATCAAAGATACTTATGGAACATTATCTCAATATTATAGTTCAAATTAAAATTATTTTTTCTCAGTCGAAATACCAAACAATTAATCAGAATTATTTGCGCAAAACTAGATTTTCAAAATTCAAAATAACAAAAAAAATGAACAAACGAAAGGTTGCCCAGCAAAGGACAAACAATATAATTAAACATACAAATGAAGAATTAATAAGTTTGAGACGTGCGATCAATGTTTCTCTCATGATAATATTTATCTCACTTAATGTAAATTTATTTATCGAATCCACATATTAATTTTTCAATTTATTGATAATAATGTAAATTATGTCATCATCTTTCCTTTGAAAAAAAAACATACAAACCCAAAAACCAAACAAAAATAGGAAGCTCAATCCAATAAATGAATTAACTACAACAATGTATATAGAAAATAATAAACCAAAAAAAAGAAAAAAAAACATTAAAAAAAATGCAACCATAATTAATGTACATAACCTCGCTTATATTTAAATTAATTAATCAAACCAAACCCAACTTCTATAACCTGAAAAATGGACCTAAGTACAAAAAACCACAAGGGTCCATTGTAGCTAAGTTCATAACTGAAATGAACTTCAGAGAGAGCATTTACATGAAATCAGCCAAGTCTAAACACTCTGGAATCTCAAACTTCAACAGGCTACTGCAGAGGCTTTCCCTCTCATCTTCAGTGCTCCCATTGATATACGTCGAGGCCGAATTTAGAGGAGCCGGGCTCGATAGAACTGAGTCGAAGCTCGAATTCTCCGACACGTCTGTCTTCATTTGATCAGAAACTCCATAGAAAAAGCTTGACAGATCAGTAGCAGTAGTTAAGTTGTCTTGGAAACTTTGGCCGTTTGAGTGATCGGTAGAGTTCATAGGAAAATGTCCCATGATTCCTTGAATGCATTGGTTTTGATTTGGAAATGACGGGGTTGTTGCAAGATTTGATGGGGTTTCTTGGCTGACAATGTTCGTAAACTGACTAGGTTGCTGGAAAGCTGTATTGTCCTGGTTTTGGAGGTGATGAGAATTCAAGAACGTCTGGTTTTCTTGCAGCTTTTGCAATAAACCATCAGGGTTTCCGTTGTTTGCTGCCACGAGATTCAGAGCAAGAGTTAGGGCTTCTGGATTGAGGAGGGTTTGGAGGCGGAGGAGGTTCGACAGGTTGAGCTGCGGTGATGTGAGGAGCGACGATAGGTCTAGAAGGTCGAGGCGTGGGGCGTGAGTCACCGGATCAATCCCCATTCGTAGGAGCCTCTTCCTGATGTGTGTGTTCCAGTAGTTCTTGATCTCGTTGTCTGTTCTTCCGGGCAATCGTGCTGCGATAGCCGACCACCTAGATCCAAGAACATGTGTAAGACCCTTTAGTATTTTTGGATGATATGTAAGAGAAAATGGTTGTCTAATTTATTTTTTTTAAGTACAATGGGATGGGGTCGGGGACAGCCTGAGTTGTCTAATTGTTTAACTTACTTGTTGCCAAGAACACTATGGAGTTGAATAATGGTCTCCTCCTCCTCGAACGAAAACCTCCCTCTCTTGATGTCGGGCCTTAGATAGTTCGTCCAACGCAGACGACAACTCTTCCCACATCTTTCCAGCCCTGCACATAAACAACGATCACATGTCAATTCAAGGTTTGAGGACCTAGATTTAAACAAACTTTTTTGTTTCATAACCTCATAAAAGCAAAATTAATGTTGTGTGTGTTTGTGTAAACGTACCAGCATTCTTCGGAAGGGTTCTCCAGTTGCCAGGACCGTGAGTCTGAATGTACTGAATGAGCTTCGTGTCTTCTTCGGGTGTCCACGGGCCTTTCTTGAGGCCATTTTTATCGCAACACGGTGATCTTCCCATGGTTGATGATGCTTATTAGTGTTGTGAAGAAGATAAGGTAGTAAGAGATAGAGTTCGATTTTTTCAAAGGAAATTAAAGAGAGAAGTTTTGAGACAAAGAAGTGATCAAAGTTGTATGTAGGTCCGTATAATGATAAGGTGAAAATTAAAGCCCCTATATATATAGATGATAACAAGCGTGTCCTGTGTGTGTACATGTTTCATGTTTGTGTCTATGTGTGTGTTTGTCATGAAAAGATTGAAGTCAATAGGATTTGGCGCCGGCCCCCGGTCTATGTCACTCTCTCTCTCTCTCTCTCTCTCTCTCTCTCTCTCTCTCTCTCTCTCTCTCTCTCTCTCTCTCTCTCTCTCTCTCTCTCTCTCTCTTTTTCTTGAAATTTTACCTTTATGTCTTATGAATATTATGTATTATTCGTATTAGTATTCAGCCATTCACATTGACTCTTTTTTATATTTTTAAACACTTTATTTCAAATAGTGATATCGTAGTTGAATTTAACAATTTTAGCTAAATGTGATTTGAATAAATATGTATAATTACTATATCTCAATTTTAATGAACTTAGGAGTTAATGCATTTCCCAAAATACAATTAATTCTTGGCGAAATTTCTAGGATGACTCAAGAAAAATTCTTACCCGAATTACACTAGGAAAAAAATTACTATTGTCTACAAGTTTAATGACTATGGTTAAAAATCGTGGTAAATAACTATTATTGATCATAGTTAAATAAAATTGATGCAAAAACTAACTTTTCAACCATGAAAAAATTATTTGCCACAGCTAAGACCCACGGATATGTTAGCCATCCTCGCATAAGCCATGGTCAACAACCGTGACCCTCGCAAATGTTATATTTCTTGTAGTGTTAGGTTTGATCGAATCGGATCAATCATACAACAGTTCTGATAAACTTGTCATGTGATTAATTATTTTTTCTAAAGTGGATTGCTATATGATTAATTGGTTTGTATTTGATCAAACTAAAATTTCCGACTAACTCAAAATCAAATTTTAAGTGTTTAATTAGTTCAAGGTAAAGACTGCTAAGGGTTTAGGGACAAGTGGCGAGTAAATGATGGCTTTGACCTTTGCAAAAAGTCTTGAAACAGAGACTAGTTAGTCGGTATGGTTGTTACATCCCCTACCAATTATGAGGAAATAAATGTTTCTTAGCTTAGTTTCATATATATAGATGGATTGCTTCGATGGACCAAAAACCCTAACTTTTTGAATTTAATTTAAGGATTGTGAGACCTCAGAATTTGGAATATTTTGCCCCTCCTATCACAACTCATCCACCAAAATTTTCAACTATTTTACGTGTTACTTTTGTGGACATCACATAGAAATTATTCAGTAGAAAAATAATTAAATATTTTGATTATTAGTCCATTCCCATACGATAGTCACGAATTCATGACAGTGTCAATTTCCTAGTTCAACAAAAAGAATTTATAATGAAGCATTTCAATAAAATTTGAATATATAATTTGATCATACATAATCCAACTAGATAATTCTATATATAATTCTAAAAAATAATTAAATTATTTAATTAACATCAATCACTGTAATTCAATGTTCAATTTCTTGAATATTTTTTTTTAAACACTACAAGAAAAAGGCTTAATAGCAACGAAAAAAATCAGTGTCGAGTTGATTAGTAAGTAAGATTCTCGTTATTAATACATTATTTAGTACAAGAAATTTACTTGCTAATTAATTCAGCAATGAAAATTTACTTGCTAATAAATTTAGCAACAAATTGTTTAAACTATGCATTAAACAGTGTAGATTAGCAACGAGAATTCTATTTGCTAAGTAGTTCGACGCTAATTTCAACAATAAATTTTTTTATTGTTATTAAACTATTTTCTTGTAGTGACAAAAACAAATTTTGTTCTTTTGTTTGTGTTTTTTTCTCATAATTTATCACTTGCAATCAATATTGTCGATAATTACTTTGGTGAAGAGTCGATCAAGTAATTCAATGATAACTTCTTACTTATATATATATATATAAATAGATTATAAGTTTGAGTTTCAAGAATGAAGTTGGAGAATCGATTTCAATCCTCCTTTGTGAACACCCACTCGAAAAAAAAAATTACTGAAAATGAAATTACTAAATTTGGTGAGTAATTCCCAAATAAGAATGAATTAATTAGTTAAGACAACCTTATTGTTAGACACATTTATATCGTGCATATGGTCATAAGAATTATGGCCCATCATATGAAAATAGGTTTTTCTCATTTTTCCTTTTTTTATGTTTTTTATTTTTATTTTTGTGTGTGTATTTTGTCTTATTGGGGGTTATTATTATAAGCATAACACGTGTTTACCTGCTGCCACCCTATTTTTTTCCAATTGGGGGCGTCTGTCTATCCACGTAAGTCATCATGACCAATTCTTCTTTCTATCTTTGTATAATATAAGTCAACAGCCACCTTTGCTGTCGGATCATCGTACGTCACTCCCATTATTTATTTATTCATTGTTTTTTTTTTATTTCATTTCTGAATAGTATAACGTTTTTCAGCTTCATCTTGCTGTACGAATCGACTTAGAAAGAGGATTTATTCCGATCACAGTATTCGCATTTACTGTATTTTCTTTATATAAAAAATAGTTGTTATGACACATTATTCTTGTATGTATATAATTGTTAGGTATGGCTCATATACCAAAAAAAAATAACAGATGCTGGAACGTAGTGAAATGAGCGAGAGGAGCGCAGCGCATCGAACGAACGGAGCGGTTACATCTATAGATATTGTACCGTAGGGTTACATCTATATATATTAGACTTGTAACTTAGTGAGATTTATTCTCTCTGATAATAAAATTACACAGCCGTTACCCTCCCAAGGACGTAGGCACATTGCCGAATCTCATTAAATCTTTGTGTTCTTTACTCTTATAGCATTGATTTCTCAACAATAATAAATAATATTTTATATTTAATTAAATTATATTATAAAATATATATATATACATATATATATTAATTTTGACAGAATAAGTTAATTATTTTATCAGTTGAAAAGTATTTATAGGATTACATAAAATTGGTGCAGACCGTCACTCTCTGCCTATAGCACCTCTTTTGATCTTTATAATAGTACAAATATTATAAATAAATAAAAAATATATAAAATACAAATTAGGCAGTTAAATTAATATAAAATTTGAGAAGTTGAATAAGTTAGTGCCAAAAATTGATGCAGTGGCGTCAAAACTACCGTTATGTGTTTATAGAATCCATTTTCTTTATAATAGTACAGATAATAATAAGCACAATTTTTTTTAAATGAAATAAAATTATTGTCTTGGCATCAAATGCTACATTGTCTTTTTCTTTCTTTCTTTTTTTTTTTTTTTAAGATTCTTCCTTTTTTCAGGAGAGTTTTCTTAATTATGTATGTGACTCTTTGAACGTGAAAATTTTAAATGAATTAAGAAGGAACTTTATTCTATATTGTCACACTATTCCACACGGAAAATACATCAATGACAGTATAATTGTCCTGAAAATTCACTTTATCCAACATTTTCTGTTATATTAATTAAAAAATGTTCATTTAATTTGAAATAACAAGATTGTTAAGATATTAATATTAAGCAAGTACTCCCTAACATTTTAAGCCTTTAGATGAAGTGGTCGTTTAGTATGGTATCAAAGTCAGGTCAAACAAAATATTTTGAGTTTAAATCTTCATTAGAAGAAATATGATTTTTACTATGGTTGATTACAAGGTTAAAGAAAAAAATCATGGCAGATACAAATTAATTATGGTTGCACAAAAATTATTAATTGTTGCTTCTACAAGCGAAGTCAAAACATTTGCTACAGCTAAAACCGTGGCAAAATATTTTAGCATACGCAAAACTATAGCAAATGTTGATTAACCATAGTCAAAACTTAAGTTTTCGCATCGATTTCGTCTTATTGTGGTAGATAGTATTGATTTACTATGGTTCTTTTACGCCATGGTGATTTATAGTGCATGTAGGAAATAATTTTTTTGGTAGTGCTTATTGCAGCCCATTTATGAAAGAAAGGTTTCAGGTGCAAGTGCAAGATTTACACGTGAGGGAAGCATATTAAGATATTAATATCAAATGATTCTCCTTATCTATTAATCTTTTACATGAAGTGGTCGTTTATTAAAACAAATCCATCTTGTACGTTCATGGTTCAAAAAAGTCGAATTTGAGTCATCATTTGTACATTTTAATTAGTACATGTGGCTATTCCTAGATCCAAAAGGGAGTATATTCATGGAATAATTTCTTAGATGTATTACCGTATCACCAACGGTTAGGCCCATTTTTCACCGGTGAGTGAAATCTTTATGCTCAAAACCCTGATTCAAATCATCATTTATTTGGGACCTCCCATGGAACAAAAACTGTCATTCTAACTCTTTTTGGGGATCCGATCCACAGACACAAAGTTTATGAATGGGTGATGTTGCTCGATCATTTAGCTATTGTATTTATTTTTCTTTCGAGAGGTCGACTGGGACGTGGGCATAAGGGTCTTTACTGTAGAATCAATAATAAAGTTTAGATCACACGCATATACATAGGCTTGATTCAAATTAACAAGCATTGGGGAAATTTCGCGGTATGTTGGAATATGCAGAGTATCAAATTTCAAAGTCGTTGGATTTCAGGTAAATTGATTCATCAACTCTTAGCTAACTAAAAAGATTTTGGTCAAATAATTTAATATTTCAATCGAATCTGCATTTTTCAGCTCTGAGGTCAATACTCTTCCTTTCTTAATTAGCTTTCTTGTCTTACATGATTACCTATTTTAATTAATATTTACACCATTTGCCCACTCTTCTAGAACAAGTCTTTGCATTTATCCAGTTCATGACCATAGGGTAAATATTTATAATTAATGCTAGTAATTGTGGCTCAGTTGGTAAAATTAGGCACTTTCAATTCAATATTATTGGTTCAATTTGTCTGTCCATAAATATTGTGTTAGTGAGTATTTTGTATATACTCATATAAACAATATAAAGTCCAAACGATACGTCCTAACTAATGGTGATGCGAGTATTATGTTAGTGAGTAAATTGTATATACCCATATAAAAGTATAAACGGCATGTCCTGACTAGTGATGATGCTGATGAAACTAAAACCATTCTATTTATTATTGTAATAGAAATATATATAAAAAAAAGAAGAGTAAATACATATTGATAAAAGACTAATAATACTTAGGTCCTTGATATGTGACATATATACTATATATGTAACTCTTAATCGGTAAAAAATAAGAAGGTCAATTTTATCTTTATTGAAATTTTAATTTTTTTTAAATATTAAAAGAATGTAAAAAAAATTGATGTTGTACGGAGGTTATTATAAAGAAAATATAAAAATATTAAGTTGGACGGATGTTAACATAAGAAAATATATAATTCTTTTAAAATAAAATATATAAAATTATAATTTAGGTTCTGAAAGGAAATTTTGGGCAATTCAATATAAAATTTGGATGAAACTGTAATGGAAGCTAACGGAACTTGGATCTTATTAATTATCAGGAAGTGTTTGTATTTCCTCAAAAAATAAGAAGCCATTTATAGTTGTATCAAATATTGGGGGAGGTCGACGTAATTTAATGGCCCTAATATTTATCAATCCAACACATTAAAAGCTCATACGTGCTGATTATAGGACTTGTAAGAATTTCAAGTTGGCTAGAATAAAAGTTGCAAATTTGCTTTCACATATGGAAAAGCTCAAATAAATTCAGATCTTGAGAAAATAAACCTCGTGTATCTAATTTTTTTGCCTCTTTTGTTGAACCATTTTCACTTAATCTTTTTATCCCTTTATTATATTTTAAATATTATATTATTTTTCCTTCATTGCCAATCAGATGTAATTATTTATATTTTAGTTTTGAGTGAAGCGCTGATCTTTGTACAAATAATTCCTCTCATGGCCGATTCTAATATATATATTTAACGATCACTCAATCTAAAAGCCTAATTTATTAGATATGATAATCATTTAGTATTAATATCTTAACACACACTACAAGATAAAAGCTTAATAATAACGAAAAAATTTATTGCTGAAATCAGCATCGAGCTAATTAGTAAGTAGAATTGTCTTTGCTAATCTACACTACTTAATATATATATCAAACAATTCCTTGCTAAATTTGTTAGCAAGTAAGTTTTTATGGTTAAATTCATTAGTAAGAAAATTTCTTGTATTAAATAATGTATTAGCAACGAGAATTTCATTTGCTAATTAGCTCGACGCTAATTTTTTCCGATCGCTATTGAGCGTTCTTCTTGTAGTGACGTCCCTAGCGTGCTAACCCTAAATGTGAAACATTTCTTATAGGTTGGCAATGAAGTTTGAGCCCGTACATGATTACAAAATGTTTTTTTGGTCCCGTAAAATTAAGTTATTATTTGTTTTGGTACCATAATTTAGATAGGTGGTTGTTTTAATCCCAAAATAAATAATACCCTAGTCTTACGGGACCAAAAATATCATTTACCCATATATATATATATATATATAATTGACGTAAATTTTGAAAACGACATACATGCATGCATGCATGCACTTGGTGCAGTGCGAACACAATCTTTGAAATATAATCCATTATATATTAGGGTTACGTCGTCGTCTGCTCCCTTGTTAGGGTCTCATGAGACATGTTAATGTTAATCTCTTCGACCGCAATCCTAATTGTTAAAATATTTCCCATTAAGCAATTAATAATGGAAATGGATATTAATAACAATTAAGCACTAAAAAACGTCATTAGCATAAATATTTGAATATGAATTAGTTTAATTCATAATTCGTCATTAACCACAGAGATCTAGGATTTGCTTACGCAGAAATAATTTATTTAATTTTTTTGGTTCAACTCTAGTATGAGGTGTTCCATAACCCTCAACAACCTTGAATAATAGTTGCTGTCTTTGTTCAATGTTTTTCCATACTAAATCATCATAAAATAATTTGAATTAATATTTTATTTTGATCAGCTTAGGCCTAATCCAGTGTATGAAAATTACACCAGAGTCTCCGAAGTCCATGGTAAATATATTTTATAAATACATACGTAACGATCGTAAATGACATGCATAGTAAATTATTTGGATATATAACTACGTACACCGCCCCACTGAGGTTTTATATAATTACATGTAGATCTCTGTGGTTTGAAAAATTATATTTGGTATCCTTATGCAGCTTCACACGCGCTAATGTGTGAGAAGAGATATATTCACTTTTATAAGGGTAATTTGATCAGAAAAAAAATATTTGACATGCAATAAATCAGTATTATATCAATATATCGGGAATAAATATGGACTTCCATTAAATTTGTTTTGCTGATATGATCCGTAAATTTCATGAATTTTGATTAACGGAGGAATATATTTGTTAGACGAAAACAAACGTCAGGAGTAGTAGATGTAACTTTTCAAATCACAAGGGGTTTACGTGTAACTACACCAAATCTCATGGAAGGACGATGTAATTATCCCAAAATTATTTGTGCAAATATATCTTCCAGCCATCTCCCCTGAGGTTTGACATAATTACAAATACCACCTCGTTGTTTGAAAAATTACAAATACCCTCCCTGAGGTTTATAATTTTTAACCAAAGGCTTAAAATTGATCATTTTGTCCTTGAATTTTTTATTAAAATTGTAGAAAAATTAGCCAAGATAAATTGCATTATTGCTCCTCTATGTAAAAAAAACTTAAGAAACCTCTACCTACGCATTGTAGTCCAAAAAAATTTTAAGAATTAAATAAAAAATAATTTAATGCATAAGGGCATTTTGGTCAGTTCACTCATAAAAATGGATGAAAATGGGTTATTTATTAGACAGTTACAAATCTTAGGGAATATTTATAATTTTTCAAACAATGAGGGGGTATTTGTAATTATCTCAAACCTCATTGGAGGTAGCTGTAATTTACCCTATATCCTATATTAAGCAATATTATAAAAGGAAAAAAAAAAAAGAGGCAATTATCCATCCATTTAACTAGAATGAGATAAACCATTGACTTAATTAATTATCGTTTGCGCATACAAATACGTACGTGTATGGCTGGTTGTTTGGAGACATTAATTGTTAGGCATTGATGATGCTAATTACAAAAAAATTAAAGGTAGATAAATTTATGTATACAGATGTTTACATGTTAGCAAAACCACGTATTGATAAGATCATTCTACGAGACAAACGGGTGAACACTTGGCTTAATTAGTTGATCAAATAACATTAATTAATTTAGGATGCATATATATATTATTAAGTTGGAAATTTATAATAAAGAAAAATATTTTATGCAAATTATTTGTTGGCACAGATAGTGTGCATGATTCAATTTGTTAGATTGTTTTCTTGATTTGGTTCAGTATTAAACTAATAAATTACAAGTTCATAATGACACACCACAAAAGAATAGAATCTTGGGGGACTAAAGTTATATTACTACTCTTTTTTCATCCCACATGGATAGTTGTATTTGTTAAATTATTTAGTTTGCTTCTCTTATTTTTGGGATTAGCCCTTTTTTTGTAAATCTATTTTTAATAGCACGTACTTGATTTCACAACTCGAATCCACTTAATTACAAAAAAGGTTGGAATTATGTTTTTTTAGCTCTATCGAATCACTCGTATCTCTATGTTCAGACGCATGTTCGAACTGTATTAGTCATATTGTCTATGAGGGGTAAAACGCAGAAAAATAAAATAGGATCGAAGTGTTCTTTTATTAATCGTTTGCACACTACAAGAAAATAGTTTAATAGCAACGAAAAAATTTGTTGCTGAAATCAATGTCGAGCTAATTAGTAAGTAAAATTCTAAACAATTCGTTGTTAAAATTGTTAGCATGTAAATTTTTGTTGCTAAATTCATTAGCAAGTAAATTAGTTGTATTAAATAATACATTAGCAACGAAAATTTTACTTGTTAATTAGCTCGACGTTGATTTTTTTTCGTTGCTATTAAGCGTTTTTCTTGTAGTGGCAGTAGATTTTGCCATGAAATTCAAATCTGTTGCAAATTCCATAGCAAAAAAATGAATCAACTTGAAGGTCGTTGCAAAAGTCGTTACATAACGCTGCAATTGTCGTTGCAAAAGAAAATTATTAAATTGCAACGATATTGATTTGCTGCAATTTTGGTCGCAAAATATTTGCAAACGGATATAGTTTTAAAATCCATTGCAAAATTTGCCTCGAAATTGATATGATGCAAATGCATTGCAAATTTGCAACGGAAGTAGTCCTTGGCAACATTTCGCCATGGATTTTGCAATGACTATTATTTAATAAATAATATAATTTGAAGGTCGTTGCAAAAGACGTGGCAAAAGAAATTATTAAATTGCAGTGACTTTGCCCCATTGCAATATTCCTTGCAAATTGTTTGCAACAGATCTAATTTGAAAGTTCACTGTAAAATTTGGCGCGAAAATAATGCGTTGCAAATTGACACGGAAGCATTCCGTGGCAAAATTTTGCAACGACTTGCAATATAAGTGGTCACTTCACGGAAAAATTTTGCAACGACTTGCAATATAAGTGGTCACTCTAAAGTTGACCAAATTTTTCAACAAAAATTTACAATAAATTAGCCATTGCAAAGTTTATCGTTGGTTTGCCACATAATTTGCCACGAATATTCAAAAAAAAAAATTGAAAGTCAATCATAAAGTCGTGGCAAAGTTCGTGACAAATTTACCATGAAATGTATTGTTGCAAAAAGTCCGTTGCTATATAATAAATTTTTCGACTGTGCTTCAACCAACATGAGTGTGTCCTTATTTTACAAAAAGGACTAGCCACTCACCCCTTCGTTTTTCGTCCCGATAAATTCTCCTCTATTAGAAGTTCACTAATAGTCCACGGGAGTGCGATCCTCGTTTAAAAAGTTTGATTATTTGAGGCATTAAGGACACATTTGTTTGGCGGGAATCGAATATGATACCTAGGTTTGTAGATGTAAAAGAAGCATTCGCAAAAATACCTAGGTTTATGAATCCGACTCTAATTCATCGAATATAATTCTTCTAGTCCAAACTCTAATTCTTCTGGCCATCAAATACCTCGGGCCAGCCATCTTTCAGCTTTTGCAGGAGGCCTTGGGCTGGGCCGCTGGGCCTGCCTTCTTTCAAGTGGGCTGCATGGCCTTTTACCCTGGCCCTGTTTTCTCCAAATGGACTACATGGGACTTGGACTGAAATAGAAATTATGGATCCTCTATTGGCTGCAATGGAAACTAGGCCGGATCAACAAACACTACAAAATAATTGATTTTACGCTACACTATAAATTATCACGACTCAAAAATCGTGGTAAATCAATACTTTTAACTTCGGTTATATAAAGCCAATGTAAAATTTTAAATTTTTGCCATGATTAATAATATTTGTCATGGTTTTTTGCCATAGGCAAAACATTAGCCATGATTTTCGTCATGGCTAATGTTTTGGTCATACTTGCAAAAACAACGGCTAATAACCTTCGCAAAGCGATGGTTCATTTGTATTCGCTATAATTTTTTTCTCTTCACTTTAGTAATTAATCGTAGCAAAAAATCATATGTTTTTTTTAGTAAAAGCATGGTTGAGGTTGTACGTGGAGCTTGGGCTCGGTGTTGGGGCGCACCATTTTGGGCTCAAAATTGTGATACGTGTATATATTTTATAGGCTTATTTTCATCAAGCTTATTGTTCTTTTTATTTTTATTTTTATTTTCAATTTTCGTGGGATGTAATATTTTTTGGTTAAATTACAGCTATCTTGTCTAGAGTTTAGCATAATTATAAATACCCCTAAAATTTGTAACCGTCTAACAAATAACCCATTTTCATCCATTTTTGGGAATGAACTGAACAAAATGCCCTTATGCAAATTGAATTATTCTTAAGATTTTTTGAACTTTTTTTTTACTATAATGTGCATGGAGAGGTTTTTAAGTTTTTTACACATATGAACAATAATGCAATTAGCCTCGATTGATTTTTTATAATTTTAAATAAAAGGTCAAGGAGAAAATGATCAATTATTTCAGGGCTTTGGTTAAAAATTACAAACATTATGGAGTATTTGTAATTTTTTAAACTACGAGAGGGTATTCATAAAGATGCCAAATTTCAGAGGAGTTAGGTGGTTGTAATTTACCCAATATTTTTTGGATATTGTAAATCTGACATTTGGTTTTATAGAAATGGGTTGGGGATCTCGAATTTTCCTACCTTCAGTGGATTTCGAGGGGGGAAAAATACTCTAATTCTTTGGTTATCTGTAAAAATAAACCAAGAACAAAATGAACGTAAAATTTTGCTACTAAAAATTAAGCATAGAAATAAATTTCCAGACGGTCTTGGGCCACTATGCAAAGGCAGTGTCAAGTATCAATTATTGGGATCGGCCCGGTCCCAACGGGGTTGGCCCAGTTCAACCCATTTTTTCAAATGGGCCAATTCGGTCCTGGGCCAATCCAATCTTGCCCAGTACACTGTACACCTTTTTATTTTATCCGTAAATGTACACCTTAAAATATATGATTTGACAATATACAATGATTTTTGTGCTCAAAAGACAGGCAAACATACAATACATATTTGATGGCAATGGGTCCAAATCCAACCCAAAACCAAACCCCAACAAGCCCAGATTGAGACGGGTTTTGAAGTCTTAATCTGGTTTTTGGATGAGTTTGAATTTTAGTGGATTGGATCTGAACTCTCCCTGAATCCACCCCACTTTGCCTTTTTTTTTTATATATATTTTATATAGATTTATATAATATATATTTATAAATATGAATATTTCATTTATACTTATATATAATACATAAAATTAATAGTTTTTAATTAAAGAATTAATATAAATAATTTATAATATTTTATAAGTAACGCATATTCTAACATATTTAATATTTCATTGCCTAAATCATTCACATATATTTACAAAACAATATTAATCTTTCAATAATATTATCGTTTCGTATTTACAAAAGTTATGATAGTATTTTTTTTAAAAAGAAAATAATATTTGAAAAATATTATCCGAGTCTAATGGGTTCACGGGGTCCAAGCTAGAATTAACAACCGCTAGAAAAAAAATCAATATTAGCTACACTTTTAATGACCATGGCTAAAAATCGTGGTAAATAACTATTATTAACTACGATGAAATAAAAATCGATGCAAAAACTATTTTTTTCACTATGAAAAACTTGTTTGCCACGGCTTTTAGTTGTGGTAAAAATGTTCGTCATGGCTTTTAACCACCCTCGTATAAACAAGGCCGACAACCGTTAGGTGGCCGTGGTCAATAACTATTCGCTACGATTATTTAGTGTTAACTATGACAACTATGATAATTAGTCATAGTTAAATGGCATATGTTTTTATAGTGAACCAACAAACAAAATTATATATACATATAAAGGAGATAGAATTTGACGATCATCAACTTTGTGCCCCCACAAAATAAAACCAAATATTCAACACATATTTTAAATTATTTCAAATTATGTCCAAAAAAAAACCCAAACATACACACAAATTTCAAAATATACCCATATTTATATATAATTTTTTATTTCTATCCCCACAAACTAAAATAAAACACCCAAAAAAATAGATCGACAATAACGTACATTTCTACTTAAGAAAATGTAAGTTCGAACTACTATGCAAACTCAAACGGAGCTAAACCCAACTCTCATGTAATTAAACAATAAAACGAAAGAGGTCTTTTTATCTTGAACGAAACACTAACATGTTTCTTGCTTAAATCAAGACTATTTATACGAAAAATTCTTAATTAAATCAAATTTAGTCGAATCAAATCAATCACAGAATATATATAATACACTTATCATATAATTAATCACTTCACAAGAGCCGTATAACTTATTTAGATTTGACCGAACCAAATATTAACTAAAATTTCCTCCGCATATACCATAAACAATCATAATAGAGAAAGCATTGTAATACTGGACCCATCATTACATAGCCAACAAAAGAACTCAACCTCTCAAACCTGTGAAACAATCATTATGATGTTGCATCGAAAGATTTAATCCTTTTCAGGCAAAAAACTTGTAGGAATCCAGTTAAATCAGAAGCAGCAAAGGAAGATTTATGAACCCTTTATTCCATCAGCAAAAGCGGCAGCAAAAGCAGCCATTTTCACCTCAGGCAAAGACAAACCAACCTCTAATCCTCCCTCGGAGGCTCCCGACTTGCACACGGACATTGCATATTTCTGTCCATCGATCGACAATGTTTCCAGCTTTCTCGCTTTGCCCCATCCAAAATCCGTGCTGTAAAGATCAACTCTGGCGGATCCAGACACTGAAAAACAGCGTTTCTTCACCACTGAACCCACTTCCGTTATCCAATTCTCAGCACCTGCCAAGATTTTCTCCTTATCATTCACCCTGTTTTTAATCTCATTTGCTATAGCCTCAGCCGCCACGAAGAACCCTTCATTCCCCACAAGCTCCTGATGCCGAATCCTTACCAGCCCGTGTGATATGCAGTTTCCAAAGTAATTTCCAGGTACCGGTGGATTCAACCGTGGCCGGCAATCCACTGGAAACAAGAAGGTCTCAAGCTCATCATCCTCATCATCAACTCTCTCTTCCTCCCCAGCTTTAAGTGCTTTTACCATACAGGTCCAGATATAAGCGGCCATCACCACAAAAGACGATGTGTGAACGAAACCTGGATTTCTTGCCAGAACCAAATCCTTCAGTTTCTTGATTTCGGATGGGCTTAGAACATATGTAGCGCGGACCCGATTCGTCGGTAAGGGGAAAGATGAGGGCTGCAAAGTAATTTTTTTCGCATGGTTCCAGAAAATAGAGTCCACTCCCGGAGGGAGCTTCACCAGGGATCTGTCAAAAAGTGGCAAAGATTCACCTTGTGTCATCAACAGCTCCTCATCACCTCCATGTTTACTTATTGAAGCCCAACACTTTATAAATCCCACAATCGAACTGGCATCGCCGACAGAGTGATGGTTGGCGAAGCCAATACATATGCCGCGGCCTGGAAACAGTGTTACCTGGACCGCTAGCAATCGGAACAGTACGTCACCTGATTCATCAGTTATCAGCTCCAGTTGAGGGATGAAATCATAGAATTGATCAGCATCTCGAGCATGATTTCCAACAAGATTGTCAAAATCATTAGCAGACTCCGCGATTGCTACAGAAACTGAGTCCCCAGCCACATAACGAATTATGGGTTTATTCTCGGTGTTTGAAGGGAAGACTGTATTGCCTGCGAGGGGAAGGTAGTGTTTGAGCGTTAGGGAAAGCGATTCTTTGAGTTTTGGAACGAGGGTCTCCAAGAAATAAGCCATAGAACAAGGGAACTCGTAGAAGAGAAGGCGGCGAATGGGATGAAAACGCAACCAAAAGATGTCGATGAAAGTCATCGGCAATGAAAGCTCGGCCGCCGCGCCGGGCGCCGGTGCAATTCGGCAGCTTTCAAGCAGGGTGGTCATGGAGCTTGTAGCCATGAGGCGGCAGTCTATTTCAGAGTAGAGAAGGTCGTTGCTAGTAAAAGCTTATTCAATACCGTCTCACTGCTAAGTGCTCCTTATATTCAAATTTCGTATGGGATTCTGTTTTAGTTATTAGGATAGATTGGTATAATTATTGAATTTAAGATATTTGATACGAAATATTATAATCGATATATTCTAAATAAATAATTTTTCATTGTTTTATTTAAAAAATAATAATTTAAAGGTCAATAATCATACGAGTTAATTACACTTAGATTCCCTCTAAAAATATAAAATTACACATTCTCCTAAAGAATTTTGAAATTACACTTACACCCCTTCCAAAAATTCTCTCTACACCTGACCCTTTTCGTTAGAGTATGAACAGAAAATATTTACGTCAACAAAAAAAATTACATAAAATTTCAATTGTGCCCCTCATTTAATATTTTTGTATTTATAAGGAGATAAATGTAACGTATATAGAGAGTGAGGTTAACATTATTACATTTTTTTCCCTTATAAGTACAAAATTGGTTCATATGGATGTTAAACGGGGGTAAAATTAAAAATTTATATTTTATTTTTTGCTAAACGTCGGTATTTTTCGTCAAAATTTTAACAAGAATTAAGTATAAATAGAGAATTTTTAATAGAGTGTAAATATAATTTTAAAATATTTTAAAATATATATTATTTTATATTTTAAGAGATGTCTAACTATAATTAATACTTGACCGAATTTACCCATTATTCTTGAAAGTTGTAGACTACCGCTATCCATCTCACTATAGCGCACGTAGCATATCAAGAGAATTAGGTCATTCATTTGTGATCTATATTATAAATAAGTTTTTTTTTTTTTTTATTTTACTCTCAAAGAATCATCACTTACATTACGACATCAATTTTTTGTCATGTGAATAATACATCTAAGTTGATTTTTTTTATTTTTTTATTTTTGAAAATATGATGTTTTAGTTTATATATATAATATATATTCATAATATATATTAAAACATAAGACTAGTATATACGCACTAGTCATCATAGCATGTCGTCTTTGTGTGCATATAAAATAATATTGCACGCTTTAATGTATATTATAAATAAAAGAAATATATATATATAAACCAACACATTGCATTTAAAAAAACAAAAACGGTATTATGGCATAACTCAAGAATTAATGTTACTGTATTATAAATCGTTATTTGTGAGTGAGAAAATCTTTTTAAATTATAATAGATTAAGGCCGTGTTTACTAAGCCGTATTAGCCCAGATATCTGGGCTAATAGGGCCTAGTCAGATGTTTACTATCAATTTGCACGGCCCGCTACTATTTCGTAGGCCCTCTATCCACCTCTGCAATTTTTTCTACTATAATTTTGGTTGGGGGTATATATTAGCAATATGTGGACCCCACAACAATTTGGACTAAAATATTTAGGGCTTATTTATTTATTTAATATTAAGAAAATTAAAACTAACAAAAATAAATATAATATATAATATATAACACGAATAGTAAAAGTCGAACTCTTTGAGTTCGACTTTACCGATTTTTTATTTTTTATTTTTATAAAATACAGAGTTCGACTTCAACTTTTTCCTTTTTTTTTATTTTATTATTATTATTATTATTATTATTATTATTATTATTATTATTATTATTTAGTCTGCGTATATTTAAAATAAATGTACAACAAAAAATATATATTAACACAAAAAAAATATAATTACATTAAAAATTATATTTAAATCAAAAAATAAAATTTAAAAATTTAATTATAATAATTACAATTCTTAACATTATTATTGTCTTCTACAACCCCTCAACGACGCATTAGCTTGTCTTGAATGGCCCTCCCTTTGTTGGTATTGTTTTCTATCTCCCGTTTGTACTCAATCCATCTCGTTAGGAATACGTGATATTTGGCTTCTGCCAGGACGAATGATGCCACGCAAAGTAGTGTCATGGACCAACTCAAATTGTGGAACATCCCAATAATCTTCCGACATCAAAGGATGAAAAGACTTAGAATATGTTCTCCTGTAAGCCATTATATCATAATAGTCCTTCACCATTGATGGGGCACTAATTCTATATGCAGCGCATACCTTTTGAGCATGCGAGCATGGGATGTCAAATTGACTCCATTTGGCATATGAACATTCTCGTGCGGCAATTTTGACGACGTGAGTGTTGAATTCATGTCCAGTCTGACGTTTTGTCACAACAGAGGCAGATTGTTGGTGTTGGTTGTATCTCGTCACAGCATGTTCAACACTTTTTTCGAACCAACGTTGCAATAATTTGTTTGCAAAGTCCGTCCATAGTTGGTTGTTGCTTAACATGATACCACTCTTTGCCATCCTCTCACAAAAATAGTGGACTGAACGAGCAAATGTTATTTCCACTATTGCAGTCACAGGCAATCGACAAGCCCCTTTCAGAACTCCATTGATGCACTCTGACATGTTGGTTGTGAGAATTCCGCACCGCCATCCCGCATCGTGAGAAGCTGTCCATTTTTCCTTATCAATATTCTCTAAGTACACAAACGGCTGATCAGGTAAACAAAACTCATCGTTACGCATATTTATTTATGAATATTAATTACCTACTAATTTAACATATTTGCTTTTATTTCAGTTTCTTTGACAGTCGTACGACAGAACTTGGAGAACATTCTAACCCACTCAGATGAGTTCAACCCCCAGTTGTGGACATCAATATGTCCTCTAATCTTTTATGCTATTGTGGAGATGCATCATCCTGAACGGGTACTTCGCCAATTCGGTATGAGGCAAGACATCCCACGGGGTACAGATAGTCGGGAAATGAGCCTTCATAACATCTCCCGTAGAGCACGTGGGGCCACACACTGGGAGACTCATCACGCGTTATACGTTAGTAGATGGGATAGACGACATGAAACGGTTGTGCGCCAACCACCCATTATCATCATCATTTACTGATAGATGTGTAGAGAGTGGCTATCAACCTGGACATGCACCAACAATACAACATGTGGTATGTTGTGCAATAAAACTTGATTCATGTTACACACATTTTTCTCTTAGATTTAAATTCATTATTTTAAAATTGGTGCAGGAACAATATGCAGAGGCCCTTCATCTAAGTGTTCAACCTCCACCAACCAATTTCGAAGAGGCTTTGTGAATGATTGAACTTTGTGAAATGTTTTCTCATTTTTTAGGGATAATCAGCGCGAAGAACAAACAGCGCCACATGATAATGCCCCGTCTACGTCCCACAGACAAATGAGAAGTAGTAGCAGAATGTCTACAAGTTCACTTCGAGGTGATGATACTATTGGGGCATATAGCTGGTCCATCCACAGTGCATACACCTCTAAATGTATATCAAGATTGCTACGTGCCTCAACTGTCCCAACAAAGTGATTGGTTTGATTCAGCTCCATACATGCCAAGCCAACAACCTTATCATGGACAGGTTGATCTTGACCTTGGCCTTAGCACGAGTCAAACATATGCACCAGAATATAACATCTCACCAATTCCATTTCCAGCATTTGGTGCATATCGTGATTATGGAGAGTCTAGTTCTGCAACATCATCAAGTCGGTTGCATATGAATGTAGATAATGGTGATAATGTTGAAGATGAACCAATACAAAATATGGGTGAAGAAATAAGAAGACCTCGACGCCAACGACACCGACGCACTTGTGGGACGGACGATCATTTTTAAAAATTGTAATTATTATAATTAATTTTTTAAATTTTATTTTTTAATTTAAATATAATTTTTTGATGTAATTATATTTTTTTACATTTATTTAAATATACGCAGACTGAATAATAATAATAATAATAATAATAATAATAATAAAATAAAAAAAGAAAAAAATTGAAGTCGAACTCTTTGAGTTCGAAGCTGAACTTAAAGAGTTCGACTTCACATGATTGATTGAAGTCGAACTCCATGAGTTCGACTTCGTATTTTATAAAAAAGTCGAACTCAAAGAGTTCGACTTTTACCATTCGTGTTATATATTATATATTATATTTATTTTTATTATTTTTAATTTTTTTAATATTAAATAAATAAATAAACCAAATATTTTAGCCGGGTTTGCCGGCTTATTTAATAAAATAATATAAAATAAAATAAAATTAACAAAAATAATATTAAAATAATACTATTAATAATAACAATAAAAGTCGAACTCCCTAAGTTCGACTTCAAAATAAAAATTCTGTAGTCGAACTTAAAGATTCGACTTCAACTTGGGGGTGGGGGTGGGGTGGGGGTGGGGGTGGGAGGGGGACGGTGGAAGGGAGGGAAATGGGGGGAGGGGAAGCTGTCAGCAAGTGACTGTTGGAGAGAGAGAGAGAAATAATATCACTTTTTGTATGTGAGAGAGAGGAGAGAAAATTAATTTTATACTTTTACATATATTCAAAAATTAAATATACTTCTATTTTATTTAAGTTTATTATTAATTAAAATAAAAATAATATATTAGTATTTGTGATACATGAATATATAATTTGCACAAAATTTTAATTTTTAATTTAATTTGAGCATAATATTATTTTAATATTTAATGTATTAGGAAAAAAATATAATATTGATCACCCCTAATATTAATTCTATTTTTTAAATAAATACTCTCTTTCTCTCTCTGCATTAAATAAAGTCCCTACTCCCACCGCCACTCCTATTGAAAGTGGAAGTCTCTCTCTCTGCCTTAAATAAAATAAAGTCCCTTCCCCCCACCCCACCCAACGGCATATGGTGTCTTTATTAGGAAAGATTGAATGTAGTAATAAATACGTATTTATTATTCAACCTGATTGATTTAACATGTATTTATTATTAAGGGCAAAAATGTAAATGCACCAATAAAAGACATATCAGTGAAGAATAGTAAATACTGTATTTGTTCAAATGAATTATTACCAAGATATATGATATCAAGTAAAGTAAACACAAAATAATATAATATAATATAAAAAAAGATTATGTATAATATTGACCTATTATTAATATTGACTAATACAATAAGACGCGATAAACGTGCCCTAATAAATTTGGAGCCATGAAGGCCCCGTTGCCGTTTTGGAAAAATAGAGTTAGTGGGTGCCTACAGCTTTTCTAGAACAGGGCCCCACTGCCATTAATTCCTCGAAGTTTTGTCTTTCCTCCTCAATTTTTTTGAAACAAAATACTATTGTTGGATTACACCTCGGGATACGCAATTCCTCTGTGACATTTCTTGACCAGGTTGGATTTACCTCGGAGAAATGCCAAAATAAGATTTTTATTGTAATAATATAATTTTTAAAAGTACTTAACTAAAATTAATAATAAAACATTCAAATAAATTCGTCAAAATGTTAAAATAATAAAAATTCTCCTTAATTTTATCTTTTTGAAAATTCTACAAAATTCTGATATCTTATTTTCAAGATTTAAAAATCTTCTGATCTTAAAATTATGTTATTAGATATTTTAATTTTTTTTTTGATTTGGCAATTAAATATTTTTTAATTAATCCATCAAACTTCTTATAGAATTATTTAAAGTGTTATAAGTTAAGTAGAAGGATATCTGCAGTGGAGGGAAAGCACGTAATTAAGAGGGCGTTTGCCTAAAATTTATGTGAAACTTCTTATACACACTAACGGTGTTGAGATAAATAAGATGTTAAAATTTATAAAATGTTATAGTGCATGATATAATAAACTCTCTATACTGTAAATTGAAAAGCCTATTAAACTATTAGAATATTAAAAATCATAAAGTAGATCATTTTCACCTTGGGGGATACTATCAATTATATGATGAGTAAAAGTGAAATACCGACAAAATTATAAGTTTGTTTTTGTCTATTACATAAGATATTTGATATAATTACAGATAGCTCTTTATTTTTTTTAAAATTACAAATACACCCGTGAGGTTTGTAAAGACCTAAAATTGTTCATTTTGCCTTTTGATTTTTTAAAAAATTATAGAAAAATCAGTCACGGCAAATTATATTACTGCCCCTTTGTGTAAAAACCATAAAAAAAACCTCTTGCGCGCACTTTAGTCCAATAAAATTGAGAAAATTTTAAAGATTAAATAAATAATTCAGTCTGTATAAGCATATTTTGATCAGTTCATTCATAAAAATGAATGAAAATGAATTATTTGTAAACAATATAAAACCCAAATGAGTATTTTTAATTTTTAAAAAAGAGAGAAAATATTTATAATTTTACCAAATTTCATAAGAAATTATTGAAATTCACCCTGAATCCTTGGACCTTGGCAGCTTCATTGATTGATGATAGTGACTTTTTTTCTGTTGATGGTGAATACAGTCATAGAGATGCAATGTCTTATTCACTGTTAAACAAAAAAAAAAAAAGTCTTATTCGCATGGTCCTTTCGTTTAAAGATTGGACGTCGACCCTACTGCGAAACTGTGATATTAAATTCTATTTTTAGTCTTGTAATTTAGGTTATTTAGTATTTTGGTCCTTTAATTTTTTAGGGTAGCATTTTGATTTTATATTTTTTTAGATTTCGTGATTTCAGTCATTTTGTTCGCCGGAGTTCACCTCCACCGGCAAGAAGGTGAACTCCTACAAAAAAAGGACCAAAATTGCGAAAATTAAAAAAATACAGGACCAAAATATTATTCTAAAAAGTTAAAGGACAAGAATGCTGGCATATATTGGCCAATAGGAACAAAAGCCCCAATTTTGAAATATCACGTAAGCACATTCATTTTTCCGGCGATAATAGTGAAATCTGGAGAAAAAATGACTAAAATGACAAAAATTAAAAAGATAAAGAACCAAATACTAACCTAAAAAGTTAAAGGACGCAAATGCTCATAGCTTAAATTCTGAGATCAAAAATATATTTAAACCTTAAATTCAATCCAAAGAACTTCGAGCAAAATAGTAAAAAGTGAATATAATAAGAGAGTTGTATAAATATTTCCTCCTTGCCTCATGTGGAGGAAGGTGGATTTCTAAACAGTAAGCAAGTTCTTGATTAATTTAAATTGTATTCCTCGTTAAATATTTTCAATAATATTTTTATATTTGTAAGGAATAAATATAATATGTATAAAATCAAACATGTGTAACTGTAACGAAATATTACTCCAAAATTATAGTCATTGGATAGAAAGTAGTCATAAATGAATTCAAAAACCAATCATCTATATTTTGGGTGTTTTTCTTACTTCCTATATATGGAGTGAGGTTACAGTATTATTTAGTCTATTTTTGAAAATGTGAGTTTTTTTCATTCATAAATGGCTACTTATTGTCCAATACTCGTAATTCGATAATAATATTTTATTTCAACTACACCCTTTAGACTTTATATATATTACATAATATTACATGAGAATGTTAAAAATGGGGTAAATGAAAATTTATATAATTATTTTGCTGACATCAATATTTTCCGCCCAAATCATAAGGAAAGAGGGTCAAGTGTAGACGGAGAATTTTTAGAGGGGGTATAAGTATAATTTTAAAATATTTTTAGGACAAAATATAATTTCACATTTTTAAAAGGAGTCTAATTGTAATTGACCCTATTATATATATTTGCTTGAAACCCTTTTAATTATCACTACTACAGACTTAGATCACGTGCGAATGAACACACGCGTTAGGTCTTATATTTAATCCTACCAAATGTCTTGCCATTGATTCAAACCATATCATAGATGTGACAACAATTGACTTTAACTACTATGCCACAATAATTGATAGTATCTAAGATCATTCCAAAGGATTACTGACATGGATTCACTAAAACTTGCACTAAGTAATGTTGGGTGGAGGGCCACCAGTGGATTTACAGAAAATCCTAACTTTACTATTACAACCTGATTAATAAAAAGACTAAACTACAAATTACAGATATTAAAATTAACTCACAACAGAGAAAAATAAACTTAGCTATATCTATGGCTCAGGGAGCCAAGATCCGGGAACTCACGGCCACGCACAAGGCCGGCCCCACCACCGGTTACTCAAACCACCACAAAGGCCGAGATCCACAAAGGTGTCACACAGACATAAATCACAAAGAGAGATTTTGGGGAGATAGAAGACAAGGGAAATTTACTCTCGGTTTTTCTTGCTTGTCATATACAAAGGATGAAATTCCTTTTATATGACAAGAGCGTGAGAGACCATAGGCGGAAGGAGGCGGTGAAGAATGGTACCGAGACCATCGGAAACAGAGAGGGGAAGATGACAAGGAGTCGGGGCTTTAGAGTGGGTGAGAGAAACCAGAGAAGAGAGGCGGCGGCGGAAACCCTAGACGAAAGGGGGAAGGAGGAGGGAAATGACCAAGACACATTTGGTCAAAAGGTTTTTATCAAGAGAAGACCATGGGCCGGATCTGACAAGGAAGCAGATGGGCTGATGCGACTTGGGCCAGTGAGTGGTGGTGTGAATCATCCAAGGTGGTGGGGCTTTTGGGCCCGTGAGTGGGCCTACCCGAAAGGTCATGGGCCAATACTAACAAACTCTACCTTGGACCAGGACCCGTGAGGGTGACTGATGCCAAGGCCCGGATCTTTGACTTATCATCATCGCCATTTATTCTTTGGTACCTGCAAAAGAACAAGGTGAGTAGAGAACAGTTCATAACGGATTTAAGGTAACAAGACAATTAGTAAATTTCTCAACAGTCAGGCATTTAGTTCCCATATCAGAGGGATTGGACTCAGAATCAATTTTCTCAAGTTGAATAAGGTCTTTTCCTACTATATCACGGATAAAGTGATACCTAACATCTATGTGTTTAGTTCTATCGTGAAAGACAGGATTTTTACAAAGCTGAATAGCAGACTGACTATCAGAGAAAACACAAACATTTTGATTTAAAAAACCAATTTCTTTGACAAGACCTTCTAACCACAGAGCTTCTTTAAAGGCCTCAGTGGCAGCAATATATTCGGCTTCTGTGGTTGACAAAGCAACAATCTGTTGGAGTTGGGACTTCCAACTAATGCACGACCCACACAAAGTAAACACATAAGAGGTAGTAGATTTTCTGCTATCCTTATCATTTGCATAATTAGAGTCAACATATCCAATTAATTTCACACCATCTGAACACTTAGTGAATTTAATACCATTTTTAAAAGTTCCTTTTAAATATCTTAATAACCATTTCAGAGCTTCCCAATGAGAAGGACCTGCATTTGACATGTAACGACTAAGACAACTAATGGCATATGCAATGTCAGGCCTGGAACATACCATTAAGAACATGACTGAACCTATTGCATTTGAATAAGGAACTTTTTCCATTTTCTCCCTATCTTTATCAGTTTTAGGACACAGATCCTTAGACAACTGGAAGTGAGAAGATAGGGGCACAGAGGTAGCTTTTGAGTCTTTCATTGAAAACTTTTCAAGCATGGATAGGGTATAAGCACTTTGATTTAAAATAATGATAGAATTTTTTCTATCCCTTTCAATAGTCATGCCTAAAATTTTCTTAGCATAACCAAGATCCTTCATGTCGAAGGTTTTGCTAAGACTGTTTTGAAGTTCATTTACATGCAACATGCTCGGACTGGCAATTAGCATATCATCCACATAAAGGACTAGAAAAACAGGTATTTTGTCATAATATTTAAAATACAAAGAATGATCGTAATTACTACGAGTGTATTTTAAAGAGAGCATGAAGTTGTCAAACTTTTTGTTCCACTGACGTGGGGACTGTTTTTAATCCATACAGAGATTTTTTTAATAAGCACACATAGTCAGGTTTGGATTTATCAATAAATCCAACAGGTTGATGCATGTAAATATGCTCTTCCAAATCTCCATGCAGAAATGCAGTTTTTACATCCATTTGTTTTAACTCCCAATCGAAATGTGCAGATAGAGCCAGTAAAATGCGAACAGTAGTGTACTTAACAACAGGAGAGAAAACTTCAGTATAGTCAATACCTTCTTTTTGAGTGAAGCCTTTGGCTACGAGTCTAGCTTTATACCTTTTAGAGTTTTCTTCCTGTTTTAATTTAAAAATCCATTTGCACCCTATGATGGATCCACTGCTGGGTTTTGGAACTAAGATCCAAGTCTTATTATTGTTTAGTGATTTCATTTCGTCTTTCATAGCACTTAACCATTTTTCACCATCTCAGATTTTAAGGCTTCTTCAGGGGTGCTAGGCTCACTAGATTCAGCATTAAGAGCAATATGAAAATCACTGTACTTAGAGGGGAGCCTAGGTACACGTCTGTTTCTGTCCCTAGCTAACAGATAATCATCTAAGTTATCTTCTAGGTTCTGGTTCTCAGTGTGACCCTCTAGGCTACCCTCTACCTGTTGGTTATCCTCCTGAATTTCCTCTACCTGAACGAAATTCGGTTTTAATGGGGTTCCTATCTTATCAGGAGTTTTAGAGAGGCAAGGCATATCTGATTCATTAAAGACAACGTTCTTACTAATCAGGACCTTAAAACCCGGTTGGCTTCTAAGCCACAACCGATATCCTTTAACCCCATCTGGGTATCCAATAAAAACACATTTTTGAGATCTAGGTTCGAGTTTATCAACACTTTGATGAACATAAGCAGCACACCCAAAAACACGTAAAGCAGATAAATCAACACTTTTGCCAGACCATACAGATTCAGGAATTTTACCATTCAAAGGAACGGAAGGAGATCTGTTAATGAGGTGAACAGCAGTTAATACTGCTTCACCCCAAAACGTTTTTGGAACACCAGCACCAGTGATCATGCATCTTACCTTTTCCAAAATGGTTCGGTTCATGCGTTCAGCAACACCATTTTGCTGAGGAGTGTAAGGGTTGGTTTTATGTCTCTTTATACCAAATTTATCACATAGATCAGAAAAGCTTTGATTACAAAATTCCAAACCATTGTCAGTACGTAATGCTTTCAAGGTTTTTCCACTTTGATTTTCAGCTAAAACTTTCCATTTTTGAAAATGCTCAAACACTTCAGATTTACACTTCATAAGAAACACAAAAACTTTTCTGGAAAAATTATCAATGATTGACAAAAAATATTTGTTTCCACCATGTGTGGGGGTACTAGAAGGCCCCCATACATCAGCATGCACATAATCCAAAATGCTGGATGAAGATGTGGGGTTGGGGTATGGGGTAACAGGAAATTGAACTCTATGTTGCTTTCCCATGATGCATTCTTCGCAGAATTTCAATTTATCAATGTCATCATGCAATGCACCTTCTGTTTTGAGAATTTCAAGGCCCTTTTGACTTATATGACCAACCGTTTATGCCAGAAAACAGTTTTATCATTCTCAACCACATTAGCAGAGAAGGCATCATATTTAACAGAGCACACATACAAATTACGTTTGCGTTCAGCTTTGAAAACAGTTAATGCACCCTTCATAATTTTCATGACCCCCTTTCCCCACCTACCCTCTAGACCATCTTCTTCAAGAATGGCACAAGAAATAAGATTATGACTCAAGTCAGGGACAAACCTGACATTTTTAAGAGTAAATTTAAAACCATTTTCAAAAGACAAGTTTACATCACCAAGACCAAGAATTTCACAGCGTTTTTCATTTGCCATAGAAACAGAGCCATAGTTTCCAGATTCAAGATTTGAGAAGATTTCCTTAAAAGGAGACATATGGAAAGAACAACCAGAATCAATGAGCCATTCATGCATATTTAAACTCTGAACATTATTCACATCACAAACCATAAAGACTTCAGAGGAATCATCAGTAACAACATTAGCATTATCATTTGAATAGTTCTGATCTTTCCTAGGCTTTCTGCAGTCTTTAATGTAGTGACCCTTAATCCCGCAGTTATAGCATTTTCTCTCTTTTACCTTATCATCAGAGTTTTTGTCATTCTTACCTCTTGACTTACTCCTACTCTTGTGTTTACCCTTACTATTTTTTCTATACTTGTGATCAGAATTTCTATTCTTGGTTCTACCTCTCACAAAATTAACCTCACCCTGTGACTGGTTTGGTTTATTTGTTTTGAGGTCCATTTCTTTACTCTTAAGGCCACTGACAACAGTTTCTAGATTTACATTATCCCTACCATACTTAATGGCAGCTTTAACATCACCATAAGAGTCAGGAATGGCATTAAGCAGTACTATAGAGGTATAATCATCAATATTTTTATCCCCAGTGAGTTTTTATGTCTTGGATTAACTTGGTGAACTCATCTATATTGTCATCAATTGTTTTAGTTAAATCCAGTTTGTATCTGAAAAATTTCTCTAGTAAAAAACAACTTACTAGGTAGTGAGGTTTCTGTGTAAAGTTCCTCTAACTTATTCCATAGTTCTCTAGCTGATTCTTGTTTTCCTACTTTTCGAATTACAGCATCAGATAAGTTAAGAATAATAGAGGAGTATGCAAATTCATCATTTTCAAGCCTCTTTTCTTCATTAACAGTATCAGCATATTTCCCATCAATAGCTTTGAAAACTTTTTGCTGAATCAAAACACCTCTCATTTTCTGTTGCCAAATAGTAAAATCGGTTTTTCCGTCAAAAGGAAGCAAGTTATATCCAGCCATGATGAAGAAACAGTAATATAACAACAAGCGCAACAAATGCAAAACAACAGAAAATATATTTAAAGGGTTCCTCTTCCTGTTCTCAACCAGATACCCGACGGTCTCAGGGACCCGGCCAAGTGAGAGGTAAGGAGAGGGATCGGTCTAGGTTCAGAATACCACGAGGATAATAAAATAAGACTGATCAATACTGATAGCAGTTTATCACAGAGATATAGGGTAAGCTTGAAATATCACAAAGATATGAGACAGTTCAAAATACCAAATATCACAAAGATATGAGACAAACTCAGAATATCACACAGATAACAAGTAACTGATATATTTTGCGGAAGCAGTAAAATTGCACGCAGCAAAATTACCCAGAAACCGAAAAGGAAAGAGATAGGGTTAGAAGTTACCGTGAGGATGCCGAGGCCAGAACCAGATAAACCGGCTCTGATACCACTGTTGGGTGGAGGGCCACCAGTGGATTTACAGAAAATCCTAACTTTACTATTACAACCCGATTAATAAAAAGACTAAACTACAAATTACAGATATTAAAATTAACTCACAACAGAGAAAAATAAACCTAGCTATATCTATGGCTCAGGGAGCCAAGATCCGGGAACTCACGGCCACGCACAAGGCCGGCTCCCACCACCGGTTACTCAAACCACCACAAAGGCCGAGATCCACAAAGGTGTCACACAGACATAAATCACAAAGAGAGATTTTGGGGAGATAGAAGACAAGGGAAATTTACTCTCGGTTTTTCTTGCTTGTCATATACAAAGGATGAAATTCCTTTTATATGACAAGAGCGTGAGAGACCATAGGCGGAAGGAGGCGGTGAAGAATGGTACCGAGACCATCGGAAACAGAGAGGGGAAGATGACAAGGAGTCGGGGCTTTAGAGTGGGTGAGAGAAACCAGAGAAGAGAGGCGGCGGCGGAAACCCTAGACGAAAGGGGGAAGGAGGAGGGAAATGACCAAGACACATTTGGTCAAAAGGTTTTTATCAAGAGAAGACCATGGGCCGGATCTGACAAGGAAGCAGATGGGCTGATGCGACTCGGGCCAGTGAGTGGTGGTGTGAATCATCCAAGGTGGTGGGGCTTTTGGGCCCGTGAGTGGGCCTACCCGAAAGGTCATGGGCCAATACTAACAAGTAATGTGTTCGCAAAATAATTGCTATACTTCATAAACAATAACGTATGGGCTGAATATTTTAGTGAATGTTTGATAAAGAGAAATTCAATTTATCTTCAGGCATAAACAATACGGATCGGATTTTCTTTTGTGAATCATCTTATACTCTATTCAACATACACACGCTATACGTAATTTTTTTTCAAAATAAATATATGATATCCCCTTACACACATGACGTATATATATTGACTGAAATAGAAAATAAAATAATATTTGCAACATAAAATTCAATCCGCGCAACATACGATTATTTTCCTTTATTTACGATAATGTAATTGTAGTAGTTAGTGCATCATGTTGGGATAACTTTTAAAATGGAGTCCATCTAGAAAATACACTTTTCAAAGGTACGTATTAAGAAGTCCTTTGGTACTAATAAAATATGTTCGGTAAGAAAGCCACTAAGTTTTACTTCCTAAAAATGCACTAAGTACATTTGAAAATACCAATTATTCTCACTTTCTAAAAATGAACTTATGGGTTATTTGTTAGACGGTTACAAATTTCAGGAAGGTATTTATAATTTTTCAAACAACTAGGGATATTTATAATTATATCAAACCTCAAAAGAGGTAAATATAATTTACCCTAAATTTTATATTATGTAATTGCCTCATTTCATTTGTTGTGCACAGGTTGGTAATCTAACTGCAAACAATTTCTAACTTTAATTGTCTAGTGAATGAATAAAGTAATTAACACGAAAAAATTCACTATCAGCTTTCCCTGCATGTCATATTCATACTTGGTACACTGAAAAAAATTAAAGAACAAAAAAAGAAAGAAAGAAAGTAAAACAAAACAAAAGAATTACAAAACAATGACACAAAAAAGGGGAAGTTCAAGAAAGCATTAACTAAGATGTCTAGCTTTAGAGGATTGCAAATACGTGCAATATTATTTTTGTAGATGTTTACTCTTGAGATATATATATATATATATATATATATAATAAAATAATAATTACACTAATACCCCTTAAAGTATGGTAACACATATCTATTTTTCATTTAGAATCATTTTAGTATCTTAAATTCATGAATTGACTAGTGTTCTTAAAATTTAGTTTTTGTCAAAGTTTGGTTTAGACATATTTTTGGAGAAAATGTGGCCAGCTTTTAACTTGTTGGAGGGTAAAAATGTCAATTTTAAATTGAATATTTTCTCATTTTAATCCCTTAAATTTGTAAAATTATCAAATTAATCCCTTAAATTTGTAAAATGTCAAATTAATTCTTGTCTCACTTTACAAATTGCAAGAAAACAACTTTTAATATATTTGTATGATGAACACGATGTAATTATCGTATGTGAATAATAAAAATTTTGAACTCTTGTGAACATAATAATAAATAAGCTTAACTTTAAATAAATAGTCTCTTTTATTTTTCACTTTTAGAAGTTTCAAAAAAGTCGAGAGTTATGATTAAATTTTGTAAAATTTATATAATCTGAAAATATAATAAAAAAAGGTTCAAGTTAGTAATTTTTAATCTTAGAAGATAAAGATATGTCTAAGAAAGTTAAGTCTTAGTAATGTTTATTAAATATTAAAAATTATAGTTTACAAAAAGTTTATAGAATGTACCTTTTTCTTTTTTAGCTAGATTATTTGGTGAATTACATATATATATATATATGTAGATAATTATACCTATACTAATAAAAAAGAAAAGAGCTTCCACACTTTCAAATGGGGGTTAATGACACCGTTGCATCGAATTTTTGTGAAGCCAAAAATACCCTTTAACTGATAAGATAACTAACTTATTTAACTTTCAAATTTTACATTGATTGACATTAGTTTTCTTTTTCATTCTTTGTTTTCTTTTTTCTTAATTTAATGTAGTGGTTTATAGTGCATTTTAAAGCTCAAAAGATTATTATTATATGTACGCAAGGATGGCATGCCACAATGCCTAGCGAACATAAAAGAAAATCCCATTTTACTTACAAAGAGTGGTTACTTACACTGTGATACCGAATTTTAATACCCCTAAGTTGGTTTCTATTCTTCCTTTTTTTTAAAAAATGTGATATGTTAGTTTATATATATTTTTTTATTTATAATATATTTTAAAATATGAAATACTATTTATCTTATCAATGCAAGGACGACGTGCCACATCGAACTAGTACTAATATAAAAAGGAAAGACCCTCCACACTCGCAAACGGCAGTTAATGACAACGCTACACCAGTTTTTTGTAAAGCCAAAATTGCACTTCAACCGATAATATAACTAACTTATTCAACTTCGAAATTTTACATTAACGGATAAATCAATTTCTTTTCTTTATTTATTTGCTTTTTTCAATATAATGTATTGATTTATATATTTCAATTTTATTTATAATAATAACATATTTTAAAATGTAAAAAAATATTTATTATGTACACACAGAAACAATTTGCCACAATAGCTAGGGGTGTTCAATTAAACCGTCGGACCGCCCCAACCGACTGCCCCAACCCAAACCGCACCGCAATTAGTGGATTAAGGATGGGTTGGGTTGGTCTTGGGCTAGTAAAAATAAAACCGCAATTTCGCAATCAGGTTTGGTTTTATACTTATGTGGACCGCATAAACCGCGCTCGACCGCAATAATAATAATAATAATAATAATAATAATAATAATAATAATAATAATAATAATAATAATAATAATAATAATTTAAAAAACTAGAATTCTTTATAAATATATATAAAAATTTTGATAATACATAAATTATATTCAAGACAATAGTAACAATTACGATATTTTTTTATTGGTATTGTATAATATATGTATAAATTAATTATACATATATAAATGAAATCAATTATTCCACTAATTATTGGTTATTGATAATCTTCTATATTTTTTATACAAATAATAAATGCAAAATTTTAAAATAACTTACATCATCGTATTGTTATCATATGGTTTATATTCATCCTAAATCTTATTTTATTTTAAATAATATCTTTTTAATTAATATCTCATATATTTACATTTATTCTCAATGTGTTCCGACTAAACTATACAAAGAAAAAAAAGAACAAAAGAGCATAACGTTATATATTCCTACAAATAAATTAAGTTAGTATACACAAGTTTTTTGGTGCTTTAAATATTATAAATAATCGATTAATAAAAATATATAAACTATCTTATATTTTAAATTTATAGTGTTAATCTTTATTTAATTTATCAAATTATCTTATTTTCTCCATTAAAAACTAAAAATCTTCTTTTATTACTCATAAAATATTTTCTCCACTTTCTTTGCCTTAAATTAGTATAATATGTATGTATGATATAATAATATGCTATCATTGTATAATAATAATATTTTATTATATAAATAGATACTTTTTTTGATAATCAAAACTTAAGAAATAAAAATGAGATAAAAGAGGGAGACAAACCCAATGTTTGGTTTCATTTTCTCCTCATCTCAAAGATGGTGAGAAAACAAAACCAAACATAACATTCCCCAAAATACCTTTAAATATACATACATCTATCTATAAATAAATAAATATTATTATATACATATATACATTTATAAAAATATATAAAAGAAACATGATTTGACAATGAACGATATTTTTTGTCTCTCAATATACAACACAATATACAAAAAAAATAAATATTATTATATACATATATATAAATATATAAAAGAGATATGATTTGACAAGGAACAGTGTTTTTTGTCTCCAATATACAACACAATACATACAATATACTTTTTACACTATTTAAAATTAACTCCAAAAACAAACCCAAACATACACCCTATATCTAACACACACTTATTTATCTTTATTTTCACTTTCTATCTCGACAAAACAAAACAAAATATTTTAAAAATAAAACTAAACATAGAAAAAGAGTCTTCAAAGTTCAAACTCTTCAATGTGGTGCGGCTTTTAATTTGCTAAATGTTACTTGGAAGTTGAGAGGGACTAGTATAATGAATGTTATTAATTTATTTTGTATGTAGAATTTTATTTATGACTTTAAAATATGTATTTTGAAATTACAAATTTATGTATTTAGAATAGTTGAACTTTACCCTTTTTTTATTGTATATGTGATTGACTCTATACTAAAAACCGCAAAAACCGCCCCAACCCGCCCCAACCCAATTAGACTGCAATCTGCGGTTTTGATGATTGTCGGGCTGGGCTTGGGCTAAGCTTTTTAAAAATCGCAAACATCAGACTGGGCCAAAAAATTATCTAAATTGATCCCACCCGCACCGCGTACACTCCTAACAATAGCGAATATGTGTAATTTGTTTTAAGAGATTTTTATAGAACCTCTGCCCTCCTTTTGAGCCTTACCACTTGACCTCAACCCCACCCCTGCCAAGATCTGTTCTGTGTGTGTATGTGTTTTCTGTGTGTCTACATGTGTGTTCTTTGTCTGTCTCTGTATATGAACACATAATTGTGCAACAGTAAAAAGAAAAGGAGGAGAAAATAAGTGGGGAACTATGAAGCCAGGACACAGATATGACATGACGCGGATACGACCACACTATAAAATTAGGACAGAATACGGCATGATAAGAGTATTCACAATATATCATAATTAAAATTAAAATATGTAATATAAAAATATTAAAATAAAGTATAAAATAAGCATATCGTATATCTAAATTCGTAACCAAAACATGATTTAAAAAATATACATAATTAATTTATTATAAAAAGTATGCAATGAAAAATTTCTAATCATCCAAATTAGGTAAATCATTGTGATCATCTCTCTCTCGAATATTTAGTTATTTCATCCCAAAACTTTTTTGAAAAACAGTGCAAAACTTTTTAAAATTATAAAAACACTATAAATGTATCCAAAACGTATTGGACACTCCAACAGGCATGTCTGTGTCCATTTTTTTTCTGTTTTATTTTATATTTTTAGACACGTTGATGTCATGTCCGACACGAGTCTGAAACACTTACTTCAAGTTGTGTCCATGTCCGGCATGAGTCCGAGGCATGTCATCATTTTTGGGAGTCTCCGTGCATTATAAGTGGGGAAGTTTTTAAATTTTGAAATTTTAAGTCAAAGGGCAATATAATCCGTAAAACTATTTTAATTTTTTATTTATTATTTTCTTTATTTTTGGCTATTATCGAAGGGGTAAATAAGTACTTCTGCTTCTTTCTATCACCCTTTTCACTAACAAGAGCGTTAATTAATGTAATCATTCAGATTCAAAGAATAGTCTACGTAATTTTACCATACTTCAAGAGTGTTAGTTGTAATTATTCCAATAATAAATTATCAAAAAGAGCATAAAAGTATAAAAGCCTTTAATTTTATTCCACCAAATCAGGAGCAACCCAATAATAATTAACAATGGAAATTAAAGGAATTCAACCCTTTATTAAAAAAGGTACTAAATAAATCCATCTTAGACTTGGGCAGAGCCAACCCGATTTCAATGGCTCCAACAACCTGTCTACCTTCACAAAGAGATATTGCACCTGTCGTATCAATTGACACTTCTTCAATCTTCACGGGTCTCCCCCAACCAAAATCCAACCCGTAGACATCCAACTTGGGCGACCCGGTTACCATTACATGGAGCTCCGATTCATGTATGACCTTCCACTCCGAGATCCAATTCTTGGCACCAACCAACATATCTCCATTCAACTTCTTAATTGTGTCCCCTATGGCTTTTGCAGCATAAGCCACCCCATTTTCTCCCATTAACTCTTTTCTAGTAGCGAACGACCTGCCGAACCCGACACAATTACCCATATAGGTATCAGGCACTATGTAAGGTAATCGTGTAATCCCGCCAGCAATAAAACCAAAATAATGGACGATTTCACCACAGTCGTCTTCACAAGTAAATCGATGAGTTTTCATCCAGCAAGCCCACACGAATGCGCACGTGACAACGTAAGGTGATAGGAGCAATTGGGTCGACCCGTATAACATTTTGAATCGGGTCAAGATCCATTGCTTGATTTTCTCCATTTCTTGTGGACGCAACACGAATGTGGCTCTTTTAATATCGTGGGTTGACCCGTTGGCCTCATTAATACCTTCTATTTTTCGTGAATTTTTAATATTAAGCCACTCTTTGAGTAGAATTGACTCAAGTCCACATGCATCTCTTATTACGGCCCTATCATGAAAGGTCACCAACCCGTCAACTCCCCAAACCCCACCGTTTTTGCTAAGTTCACCCCACGTCTTCAAGAAATTGTTGAATGTCCTACCATCGGCTGCCACGTGGCGCAGAGCGAAGCCCATGCAAACCCCAGCTTCAGGGAACACTGTAATCTGAACGGCTAGAAGTGGCTGCTTTGAACCTACTCCGGTACTCCTCAAAACAGGAACGAGACCTTTGAGATCTCGCGCCAACTTAGGGTGGTTTCCGGCGAGATTCTTGAATTCGCCGGCCTCCGCCGTCGTGGCCTCAGCAACTGTCAGGGAAATGGAGTCGTCTCCGGTGTATTCAAGACGGGGCGGCATGGAGGAAACCGGCGGAGTTACCAACTTTCCGGCGAGGGGGAAGAAGTGTTGGAGAGTGAGGGAGAGAGAGTTTTCGAGGTTTGGAAGGATGGTTTGTGTGAAGTCGGCGGTGGAGACGGGGAAGTCATAGAAGAAGAGGGGTTGACTTGGGGAGAAGAGAAGCCAAGGTATGTCGAGAAAGGTGAGTGGGAGAGAGGCCGCCGGCACGGATAGCGGCGGTGGAGAGATGGGATGGCGTTCCACCACCATGACTGTTGTGGGGGAAGTCATTCCAGGGTGGTGGTGATGGTGAAGTGGCGGGGGTCATCTAATATTGCCATGGCATCCATTATTATTTAAGCAATAATGACACGTCAAATTTGGCACGTTGCGTAAATTATTTTTTGGTACAACTGCCGGTTGTGAAACTGTGGTTCTTGCGTATATATAATAAATAAATTTTTATATTTTAAAATATAATATAAATAAAAGTTAGTTATATAAATCAACTCATCACATAAAAAATAGAAAAAAATTAATTTATCAATTAATGGAAAATTTAAAAAATTGAGTAAGTCAGTTATCTTATCAGTTGAACGGTCACAAAAAATTGGTGCGGCGGTGTCGTTAGCCGTTGTTTGTGAGTGTAGAGGAACTTTTCTTTTATATTAGTCTAAATGAATAAGTTAGTTATCTTATCAGTTGAAAACATTTTTGACATTACAAAAAATTAGTACAATAGTGTTATTAACTATCGTTTGTGAGTATAGAGGGACTCTCTTTTTCATATTAGTACAAATAATAAAATTTTGAATGGTTTGAGCTCCAACCGATATTAGGGGTCTGAACATATTTCTGAATGGAAAATTATTATCCAAATTAGATCCAACCAAACCAAATCAGTCACATCGCAGATATATCACACTTATCATTTTGGTTAATTGTACATCAATTACACGATAAATATATTATACTTATCATATAATTATTTCAAATTAGACTAAATTCGATTCGAATTCAAATTTCCCATTGTTAGAATTGTTTATAGAATAAGTATTGATTATCTACCACCACAATACCCACTTAAATTGAAAATTCGAACCGACAATTATTTAATAAAAGTGGTTCGTCTTTTATAATTGATCTCTCCACATGTATTGTCGCATTACGCGGAACATTTAAAAGCGTGTATGGTTGCTTCCGTATATGCAACAATGATGAGGGAAATGAAAGCGTGCATGATTACAAAAAGAAAAATAAGTAACAATAAATGGGGCCAAGTGAGTTGGCTTTTGTACTGATGTCGTGTTTTTAAACAAAAGAGTCACGCCCGACTGTGGCATGTTCGCGGTACGACCGTGCGATGATGATAAGGTATCATGGACGTCAGATATGGAATATTCAGTACAGATAAGTAGGGAAATTTGCTTATGCTTGAATTAGAATGCCTAAATAACACTTTTCGTTTTATAATTTAACATTTTTTTATCTATAATCTTATTGATTACGAAAATCTCACTTTTGACCCCATAACTTCTAAAAAGTAGTAATTTTGGTCCATGACACCTCTCCGTTAGATTTTTTAACGAAAAACACCACGTGCGTAGCACGTGGCCGTTAGGATTTTTATACTTTTGGTCCCATAACTTTCAAAAAATAACAGTTTTGGTCTCATGCACTTAACGGCCACGCGGCACTTTCCGTTAATATTTAACGGAAGGTGTCATGGGACCAAAAGTGTTATTTTTTGAAAGTTACTGGATCAAAAGTGAGAATTCCCTAACCAATAAGACCAAAAGTGAAAAGACCCTAAGTTATGGAATAAAAAATGTTATTTTCTCAATTAGAATTATCAAATAGGACAAATTTTGATTTGTTGGGAGCAAATATTTAATTACATTATACTAATAGTATCTATTAATTTATTTAATTTGATGTTTTTACATTCGAAAGAGGATTGAAGAAATTTTCAAACCAATTTGCTCAACTAATAAAAAGTTATCAACTGTTTAAACGCCGTGCTCAATATTAGTACGTATTTGCTCCGGGTTAAATTGCAAATTATTTTTCTGTATTATTCGAAATGTTTAATAACCCCTTATAAAGAAAAAAAAATATAAAATTATCTCCTTGTGTTTTTAAAAAAGAGCAAATTATCCCCTCCCCTCTTGAAGTGTGTCTCACGCGCAAAAAATGCGGATGGGTCAGCTCATGCTTGATTATTGAGAGACTCTGATTATTTTCGCAATTATACTGTTATGTGGGGTTTCTCCAAAATTCCTTGGTCTATGCATGCAGTCATATTACGTATATGTGGGGATATTTTAGTCATTGCGCTCTCAAACTTAAGTTAAAAATACGTTGGGGGCTGTGTGCTCTCAAGGGCTTATTTGAATATTTCGCATATAACAGGGAGGTCATTTGTAATTAACTCTATTTGCTCCTCATCAATTTTCGTTGGTATATTTGCGTTGTCACTAAATTGTTAAAAATAACACAATTGTATATACTAATGAGATAAAAAAATAATCACTTAAAATAATTTTTTTATGATAATTCTAAAACTGTCCCCCTAACTAATGACATATTTACAGTTACAACATAATAACAACACAAATATAGTTATCATGAATTTGGCCACAACAAATGCATAATACAAAGAAGGGTCGAATACACTTTGTACCCTGTAGTATATGTATAGTCGCATTCGCCCCTTAAAAAATGAAAAGTAACCAAAATCGCATTACAAAAAAAAAAAAAAAAAATTGACATTGATTGGATATAAAAGACCTCTTTAGTTACACTCTAAATTTATTTTTCGCATTTAAAATATGTTTATTACAAAACTTTCCATTAATTTATTTTTAGTGATTTTGAACTTTTATTTAAAAATATATATAAAATTGATCATTTTATATAATTTTATAAAAAAAAAATGACTTTTTTATGTTATTTAAAATTATATATTTATATTCAACATGAATAAATATTTAAAATATGTCATATCATTACTCACAAATAATGAAATATTATAGATTAGTATATATTATGTTGTATATATTTTACAATACATATATAAGCTCAATATAATTTTTAAAAATTGCATTCACAATATTTTATATAAATTTATACACATATATGTGTTTAGGTATATACCAACACAAAACATAAAATATGTAAAGTTTTAAATAAGTATATAAAAACTATAAGGATTGTAATTTATAGAGTTTCTAAATTAATTATAAAAATTATATATTTTGAGTAAGATTTATTCCAAATAATTTTTTTATAATAATTTAGATTACTTATGGTAGACTGGTCATAATAAACACATTTTAAGCATTACGAAAAAAATAGTTATATACCTTTACTCAAGAAAAAATAGTTATACACCGACGGATATTTCCGACGGCAAATAACAGCCGTTATTATTACCAAAGGCGTTTCCGCTGAAAAGAGACGGATTTCCAGCAGACATCAACTTCCAACCTGGCGTCCTTGAAAAGTCCTTTAGAAATTAAGAAATCGTCTCAAAATCCATCAGAAAATTGTCGCAAGTTTTTGTCCGTCGGTAAATATATCGCAAAATACAATGCATCCAAGCTTCTAGAGGCCTGCCCTAGTTCGTACTACAACGGGGGAGTCTACGGCTATAATGTGTCCAAGTTGTCGGATAAATTAATTTTTTGGTGTACAACGATTGGGATCACTCCTAATCGTCGGAGGTTGTTAGGCTGGTGAACATAAATGTTGAGTACAACATGACCCATAGATACTACAATGAAGTGTCCTAATTGTTTGGTGAGTTGTTACCACACGATCACACCCTTCCTTTTGATTATTACATCACGAAAAAGATGATAAGGGAATTGAGTTTATCGATCGAGAAGATTAATGTGGAAAAAATGGTTGCTTGTTGTATTAGAAGGATGACAATGAGCATGAGTCCTACAAGTTCTGCAGTGAGCCGAGATACAAACCAACTAGGATCCAAATTTCCTGAAGCAAGAAGTCCGCGTATGCCATGCTCAGATACTTATCACTGACTCTTAAATTGCAAATGTTGTGTGCTTCATCAGCGACAACTAAGCACAATAC